>JAJQOW010000652.1:0-91869 GCA_037975125.1 Latrodectus hesperus | reverse complement strand
TGGACTTTTAAGTAAGTATCTTTAAATGGTAAAAGTTATTAAAAAGTGGTAAATATCATTAATGTCCCTAGCATTTATCTTGAAAAATATTAATATATTTCCCATTTTAATGTAGTTTCATATTCTGCAATTAGTTGATTCCGAAATCTACATACATTGAGCTACTGAGAAATTTCAGCAAGTTTGATTTCATTTGATATTGTGCAAATGTGTTATACATTATTTAATAACATACATTAACGAATGTATATATTAAGACTGCTGTATGCTTTTTAAAGTTATATAGTAGCGTTTTTATTATAATTCCAAAATATTAAATTAAAACAAAAAAAAATTATCCATATTCTAAATTTGAAAATAAATTTTAACGTCAGCTTTCAAAATATTTTGTTAATTTTTTTGGTAGAAGTTAAGAATGATACTGCTTTATTAATTGCTGATAAAGCATTTATTCTGATTTGTACAAATAATCCAAAACGAATCATAACAATTTTTCCAAAATTGTATTTCGAATTCCAAACTTATGAGATTGTATGACTTATAGATGTTGTGCTAATTTCAACGAATATTTTTTAGTATAATAAAATAGCAGTTTTGAGAAAATCGTCCAAATCAATACGAGAAAGTAAAATTACTTCTATTTAATCACATTCCTTATTCCATTACTTTCAGATGCTTCTAAAGAAGAATTTCTTCATATTGAACTTAAGAACATTTACTTCATTTTTACATTAAGTTTTTCTTCAAATTAACAATGATACATATGAAATAAAAACTAGAATTACAAGATTATATTGATATTAATTTTACAATTGAACTCCATTTTATAAATTCTTACTTTTATATTTAATCAAATTTGTAGAAAGTTTATTACCCTTTTATTAAATATTGTGAAGTAGGAAAGATTTATAACCTCAGTAACACAATATCCAATTATAATCCTACAACACATTTGGCTTTATGTAGGATATTCAGTGTACTAAGTATAATTTTAAAAAACGTTTTCTTGAAATACTTTATAAAAAGAATATTTAACATGAGAAAAAATAAACATAAAACTTGTATAACATAAGAATTTCTTAGTAAACATAAAGATAAATCTTTCAACAATGAACTCAAACACACCTTTCCCGTTAACAAATATTTCAATTGATGTGATAGATATCTGCTCAAAATAAAGCTAAATCTCCCTAAAATATGGCATTTTAACACAAATATACTCCAAGTAACATAAATAATAATAAAATAATTTATATAATAAAATTTCTAACTTGATATTAGGTAGTTTTAATGAATTAAGGAAATATTTTACATATGTAAATATTTTACTTTATACGTTGCTAAAAATACAGATATCTTTATTTTACAGTGTTACATTAAATTATTTAACATGACTGTTATGCATTACGCATTATTTATGTAATGAGGGGACTTGTAGAAAGAAAAGAAAATTATATTCCAGATGCAAAGTGAATGGAAATAGTACGAGAGCAAATATGTCATGATATCATAGAACAAACAGTCAAGGTTATGGATAAATAATTTGAATATAAGTAGCTATTGCTTCAAGGAACTGAGCTAATTCTTACATGAAATTCGGTTGAACCATGTGACATTAATAATAATGATGTAGAAAGTGGATATAAGTAGTTATCGATGCTGTTATGGTATTTTATACCCTACAGTTATAAATGCGTATTTAAGTATGTAAAATACGTAACTTACTCTCAAACAGTGATCATTCTGTTGAAGATAATCATTGTTCATATATAATATAACGTACATGGTATCTATCACGACAAAGATACTTGAACTAATGCATGAACACCCACACATTCACCAACATTTACACTTTCAAACATTTGACGCAGCACCGATAAATAAGATGTTTTATATTTTCTTTCTTTTAGGAAAATTATTAAAGAACCAAAACTAAATAAATTTAGTAAATATTAAATTTTGAAAGGGACGCCAAAAAGCAAGAAGTATTATGAAAGAGTAAAAAAATGCTGAAATCATTTTTTAAATATATAAAAGAATAATTCACCATTTTTAAAAATAATTGTATCTAATTACCATGGCTATACTGAAAATATATTTAAAACGCAATCTGAACGATTTTATTCCATCTCATTTTACTTTTGTACATTTTATATCATATTAAAAATATGAATTATGCTGATATGAATTCCTACAAAATGATTAAATAGTGCTAATTTATCGATATAGGAAAATAATGTGACAATTTTTTTGAAATTCAAAGTGCAGTTTTATTTTGATATAAAAAATTTGCTTCTGTGCAATATTTATTTTCTCAGATCGATCGACTAAATTGTGATTTCTTATAAAAAGGACTTTTGTTTGTTTTTGTCAGTTTGGGGTAAGATAAATCTTTTTCAAGGTCAATTGCAGAAAAAATGTTAAATAGGATTTGATAAATAACTGTAGTGACAAATTTCGATAAAGGGTGTAATCCTTTATACAATGATTCCCTTCAATTATTCATTGTTTCTGATTGTTTAAAATAGTTTATTAATTTTAAACACACACACGATTAAAATTTTTGATTAGTTACATCTTTATTTACAATACGCGATTTACAAGCGAATACTACTTCATTAACAAGAATATATTAATATAAAAAGTTTTCCTAACAAAATCAGTTTATTCGGAACTGCTTCAGGGAATAAAATGCTACTTTTTATCAACATATTGCTTTCTTAAGTCTGAGTTATGGGATTGCTATAGTTCGAAAACGTATATAATTACCGTATTTATTATTAAATTAAACTGTGAATAACACTGTATTGAATGAATGTAAAAATTATCATGCCACGATATAATCAAATTAAACTCTTAACTGCTTACAGAAACTCTGATAGTTTCATGAAGCAAGCTTTTGATTTTTTCTTCCTTTGAAAAATGTCCTCCATGAGAAACCACTAAATGAAAGAAAATATAATTACCGGTACATATATAATTTCCTTCTACATTAATGAAAGGAATTTCAACCCTATAAAAAATAACTATTTAATAAAAAGTTATTTTCATACATTTTATGAATTATTTGATTTATTTTCACTTGATATACGCAGAAAATTTTACCTAGTGAAGAAAAATGTAGCATTCTTAACAAAGCTAAGACAGCAATAAATATTAATCAAGAGTAAATATCATTTCTAAACTCATTTTCTTTTAAAATGTATCTATACTATTTTCAAGCGGATGTAGATATCAGAAACTAAAATGATTAGTTCCAAAAATCTATATACATTGAACTGCTGGGAAAACCTACATCTTGTTAATTTATAAATAAGCTACATGACACGATTTTTAAAATTAATACAATGAAAGTGTATATTAAACACCCAACATAACTTATTTTGGAAATATGGCAGTTTTTATTCAATAATAAAACATTAACGTTCTATTATCTCAGTCATTTTACATTGCGTAAATTAAATATGCACCGGAGGTAATTTTGCTAACTTTTGAAATGTTTTCTCATCTGTCTGCGAAGTACTGAAGATACAAATAATAATGAATAATTAATTAATCATCACCATATTACAAAAAGCAGTATTATGGATTTTAAGAAGCAAAGCATCACATAAAATGTCGATTAGATGTTGTTTTGATTTTGTTGAGGATTTCAGATGTATTCAAATAGGCTATGTGAACGAAGAATGCAATCTGTTTTGAGAAGCATGTCTTTCGAATTTTAACGTTATCGAATGGAGCTTATTTAAAAGCTGTCCACCATCATTTATTCGTTTCAAGAGGTAAAAACCTACGAAACGGAAGTATGAATATCTGCACGTGCAATTTCAATAGATTCCGAGTAAACAATTTCACAATCATGATTCTTTAAAATGTTCTCAAACAGCTCGTAAATACCTGTTGGATTTAAAAATGCCGCTGGCTGGATGGAACTTTTACAAATTTAAAAAACTAGTTTTAATATGTTAAACTTAGTATGTTACAGTTGAGGAATGACAGCAAAATTGTCGACCACTGACATACAAATCTGCATTATATAGCTATCAAAGGGAATATTTCTGACATTTTCTTTTATTTTGAGATGAAATATTTGTAGTATTGATGGAATGCCTTAATACTATCATTGTCTAGGGAAGGAGATCTAAAATATTATTGGGAGCCAGTAAATAAAATAATGATCCTACAAGTTTCAATTGATTGCAAAGAACAATTAATTTGAGCAAAAACAAACTTAAAACAACATCAGAATCTCTAAAGTAGGACTTGTACAATTTTTCAGATCTTTCAGGCAGAAAGACAGTTTTTAAACAAGATGTTACTAATTATTTGAAATTATATTGTAATGTATGTTCTATGGCAGAAAAAACGTGATACAGACTTATATACATTAACATACATGTATCACATTAAAAATATTTTTACGATTTTAATGTGTAATTTGTATTAAGAAAGACATTCACTATCTATTTAAAAATGTTTGTATAATATTTCACTCTAAGAATTTATAATATAATATATTAAATAGTTTAACGCATATAAAACGTTTTGGTAAAAGGGAAAAATTTTCATTGCGATTGTCACAAGAAGCGTTAAATTCTTTAGCGCAAAACTATAATAGAAATACCACAAAACGCAATCAAAGAGAAATTAGGAACAAAATTATCAGCAAATATGCAGAAAAACTGTTATTTAAAGCATACATTTTTTTACTGTAGAAGAAAAGTACAGCTCAATATAAACCAAATTTCCGTAGATAGAATAAACACCTATTAAGAAAAACGACAGCGAAAAAAACTAAGAAAACATTTTTATAAGAAAATTTCTTACTAAAATTTGGTAGTTATATAAAATTCATAAGAAAATACATGTTTTGTTGCAAAGTCTTGAGTCCAGTAAATTTTCATATTCGCATCGTAAATTTGTAAAAGCAATTGCAGAATAAAAGATTTGAAACAACTACATAGTAATCTTTATAAGATGTGACATTAGTATTAATTTTTTTCTTTGGTGTAACATAGATAAATCACTTAATATAAAATCTAAGGACCAAAATGTCTCTTATCCTCCAAAAGGAATATTGTAGAAAAAAATATTTAATTAAAAGTATAGATAAATACAAAATTATTGTACTTTAAAATCAAACATTTAAATGAGAAGAGTAACAATCAATTTTAATATACTCCTACTAGAGAAAAATAAAATTATTGGCCTCTTATACAAAACATCTTCGCAAACATTTCCTGCTCGTACTGTCTAAATATTTTCTCTAAGTGTGGCGCATAAGAATATAGGATGCCCAGAGTCAACATTGAAAAAGTAAAAAATTTGAATCTTTAGAGATACATTTCGAAAACAATCATCTCCACTGGCAAGATTGAATTTTACAACCGATCTATGCCTTGGTCTGTAATACAAATTCGGGATAGCAATATTCAAGGACTTACGAGAAATACGATAATAGAGTCCTTCCTGAGCACTTAGTTTGATAGATCTTTTAATAAGATGTTTAATATAATATGGAAGGGCATTAGACGAGAAATATTCTGCCTTATGAAAGCACCTTTTAGCGGGAAGTTGGCTTTTTCGTTTCCTGGAACACATTATTGGTTTGGAACCTACTTGAGCACTATAGTTTTTTCAAATAATGCCAAGTTTCTCAGATTAGGACGACAGTCCAATACGTCCAGCGTTACGGGATATCTCTCAAAAACAGTAGGCAAGTGAGCAGCTGAGGAATCACTGGGGATAACAATTCCTATGAAATTTTAAAACTGATATGGCAGCTGAGACAGAGCTGTGTGGATAACAGAATTTCCAAAGTGAAATGCGGCACCTCGAGCAACAAGGATACAGAAAGAGAAAATTTTGGAGAAAATTACGGTACCGGTTTTTGGACGATTGACAAAAGGGATACATTGGTAAAGATTCAAATCAAAACTAGTTGGGGTAAAAAAGAGTTTAATATTTCCAGAACGAGGAATCTTCGAATAGAAGGGTCAGTTTTACTTTCAGTTATACTTTTGACCAATGTCAAGATTAATCCAGAACCATTTAAAATTTATTATTTTTTGTAGTGGAACAATTAAATCGAGTTAGTGCTTTAAATCAAGTGAATCTTTAACTGAGAAAATCTCTCTGCTAAAAGCGCATCAGGGTCTTTATATTTATAGGCTGGTATTGTTTTTATTCATTCCAAGGCGAAAGCCTCCAAAAACTCTAATGATCTTTTGGAAGAAAATTAAGGCTTTCTCTTAAATTATGGATCTTCAGGGATTATCCTTAATCAACATAAGCATGGCGTCAATTAAGAGTTTTTCCTTCTCTTGAAACATTACGTAAGGACTGAGTTTTATTTTTTAAATTATCGAGTACATTTTCAATGGTCATAACAAGTGATTCATTGAAAAAAATAAGAATGGAAAATATGACCACGCTATCGGTTTCGATATGTCCAGTGCAACTCCATCTTGCTCCACCCTGGTATTTAAGGACACCGTGTCTCTTCATGGCATGGTTGGACAAGTTCTCTTTATGTGACTTTCATGTTAAATTATCATTAGTATGCGGTTTTTTTACCGGATATTAGTTCGAATGTAGTCGAGCTCAAGAAGTCCTGTACTCAGCTTCATTCTTCATTTGTGTCAGAATATAACACTTGAGAATGAAGATTAAAATTTTTCTACAAAAATAGAATATTTTAAGCGATTAACATAGGAGAAGACAAAATGATTACAAGGAGGGAATAGTAATAAAACTTTAATATTTAAAGTTTCACAACTCAATATTTCTTAATTTAAACTATAAACACACACAGTGTTAGTAAACTTTAATATTTAGATTTTGTGATGTCTCCTTTATAATACGGTATATCTTTGTGAAATACTATATTGGATTCAATTTATATATTTGTAAATAGAAATTAATTTTCTTTTTTAAGTTCTTTCTTCCATACATTAATTAAAATTTAAAAGTATCCCCGTATTTTTATAAATTTTCTAGAAGCAAACTGTAAAGTTTAGACTTACATAATATATTGGTTTTTTGCTTTATTTATATTTCTATAATACGGTTGATTTCATCCTGGTAGAACAGAGTAGTATGGACTAAAACAAACCTTAATTTTTACATGAAACGCATTAAAACATTGCAATAATTACAATTCGAAAATATAAAGCAAAACAATCCTCAACTAACAATTACATCATATGCTTCATCTTTTGTGCTAGAGAACTGGTTCCATATGGAACCATTCCTCCGAATAGAAAAGTAAAGAGCATCATTTTTTTACGGTCATCAATCTTTTAAAATATTTTATATACGAAAATTTCTTATTTAAAATTTGGTAGTTACTTATTAACTTGACAATAAATGCGAAGATTTTCTGAGAATAATCTTTAATTTCTTTACCATTTGTGTTAAAATAACCAAGCACGGACACCAGAATGCTTAGAGCTGGATTGATTGGCCGGATTGTTCATTTATAATTAAGTATATTATTTCTATGAATAACTGTGTGTCTTAACCTCAACATTATCAAACAATTTATAAACTTTAATCAACAAGATAGAACTCCAAGCTTGAGATGATTGAATGATGTGGATTTTTTGTTTGTTTGTTTGTGTGTTTGTCGCTCAACGGTCATTTTTTGCACACGAGTGCTAATTAGACCGGAACCTACTGTTTAAAGTGGATTCAGAACCACAAAAACATCGATGCCCAAGGTGAGATTCAAACCACGAATTTTTGAACAAAAGGCAAGAGCGCTAACCATTCGCCTTCCAAATCGGCTGAGTGATGTAGAATAAGCTATTTTGGGAAATTGTAGTATAAATTTGGATTGAGATGCAGGATTTTCTAGACGTATGAAAGATCATTCATTAAGAATGTTTCGCTTAAAATTGCAATGCTGCTGACTACGTATGAATTACCTATATTGATAAGGGTTTAAATTTTGAAGAAGACAAGAAGGCAACACATGGTACATATTTATTTTGGGTAATTTATTAACAGCCATTAAATAAAATTGCAAAAAGTAAAAATATCTTAAAATTAATATAACTTTAGCGCCATGAAAAACGATAATAACATATTAATAACTTTAATGTATGGGTTGAAACCTTGGGTGCATTATAATAATATGAATTTTATATTAATTCTTATAAAGAAGCAAATAACGTATTCAATCTTAGTTATTTTATGAAGTGCAGAATTTATCTAAATCTTAATTTAGATGATGGTAATTATTACATTATTAAACATTAATTCTTTCACTTCTATTTTAGTTATACATCTGTAAATCTGTAAAGGCATCAAAATATTAGTTATTAATACATTTATGTAAATTACGTTTATTTTTATCAATACTCTTTTATATGCTTGGAATACTTCTTGAAAAAGCTAATTCATTTTACATTGTGGCCTTAAGTGGTTATATTTGAAATACGACCTTTTAGCACCAATATAAGGAATCACAGAATATCTGAGTTACGGATAGCATAGTTTGAGTGTTTGTTTGTTTTAAGGACTTTGAATTCGGAGGTAAAACATAATGTTTGTGCACTTTACTTTAAGGTGTTTTCTTTTTTTGCGAGTTCCATCATTCAAAATGTTATTTTCAATAAACAAATATTATTACTTATTCTTTTGATTTATATTGTTCTTTTGGAGAATGAATCCAAAGTTGAGAAACATAAATATTTCTCATATTATAAGAATGAAATAAAACCTAAGTTTATACACTGATGGAAAAATATACCAACACCAAGAAATAATTATTGTAGAGTAATGAAATTTCAGCAATACATTTATGTAGGTAACGTACGTAATTGATTACAATTTTAAAATCACAGGTTAATTTAAGCCCGAGAAGAGCCATTACAGAAGTGAAATACAGGTACATTAATAACCGGTTTAACTGCCAGAATTTTGAATGCAAACATGCAAACATGCATGCGTTGAATCATACAGGTGCTGGATGTCCGTTTGTGGGATGGAGTTCCATGCCTGTTGGACTTGGTCGATCAATACAGAGACGGATAATGTTGGTTGTGTATGACGCTGGAGTTGTCTTCTAATAATGTCTCACATACGTGCGCAATTAGAGACAGATCTGGTGATCTGGCAGGCCAAGGCAACATGTCGACACCCTTTAGAGCACGTTGGGTTACAACAGCAGTATGAAGTCGAGCGTTATCCTCCTGGAAAACACCTCCTGGAATGCTACGCATGAAAGGCAGAACAACAGTTTGAATCACCAGACTGAAGTTTACATTTGCTGTCAGGGTGCGTGGGATAACCACGAGAGTGCTTCTGCTGCCATAAGAAGTTGCTTCCCGGACCATAACTTCAGGTGTAATTCCTGTGTGTCTAGGTCCCAGACAGGATGGCTGCAGCCGCTCACATGGCCTCTTCCTAACCAACACACGGCCATCAATGGCACCAAGGCAGAACCACATTCATCAGAAAACACAACAGATCTCCACTTCGTTCTGCAATGAGCTCTAGCCTGACACCGACGTCGCAAACGGCTGTGATTTGGTGGTTAGTGGAATGCACGCTATAGGACGTCTGGCTCGGAGCTGTCCTTGAAGTAACCGATTCGTAACAGTTCGTTGTGTCACTGTGGTACAAACTGCTGCTCGAATTTCTGCTGCAGACACAGTACGACTGGCTACGGCCATACACCGAACACGGCGGTCTTCCCTCTCAGTAGTGCCACGTGGGTCTTGAGACAAAGCCTTCCCTTGACCACTGCTGCCAACATTCATGCACACTTGATTCATTCCTGCCAAGCTTTTCTGCAATCTCGCGGAAAGAAAATCCACCTGCTCGTTGGCCTATTATACGACTTCATTGTAACTCAATGAGCTGTTGATAATGGCTTCGTCGTCTTCTTAAAGCTATTGTGGACTAGCATCAATTCACTACATCAAATCTCGACGTTAAACAACGCCCAGGAACGTTACAGCTCGTATTTAAAGCGAACGTGATTTGCATCTTCCGTGTGTCGCTACTAGCGTCACTCTGTTGCGCCGAGTTCAAAATTTGAATCGACGTCATTTTTCGGATGTATGAACACGGCTGCCAAATTTCGTTTCTTTAGCACAACTCCTTCTTGGTATTAGGAATTTTTTTCAATCAGAGTAGTTTGAAAATTTAAGGAATCAGAGACAATTAATGGAATTTCCCAGCGCGTAAACTTCTGTCTTGAGCTTGGATGCGTATAAAGGGAAAAAGCCCACGCCTTTTCTTGTAATTCTGTCAGTATAAAATGCATTTTCTTATGATAAATGTTTATTTTCTCTTTGTCTGCATCAATAAAGGCTAAATCACAAATTTAATACATTTACATTAATAAACTTTATTGGGGAAGAGTCATGTGTTATATCCATACCAATTAACACATATTTGAATTTAGCATTAAGTGTGAATACGGCGAATCAGATATATGAGTGCTTTTATGCATAAAATCTTTAAGTAGAAAAGTGACTAAATAGCTTTAAATGCTCCTTTTAAGGAGCACACATATTAATTATAATATAAAGTATATATATATATATATATATATATATATATATATATATATATATATATATATATATATATATATATATTACAGCTAAATGTTTGAATTTTATAAACGAGTAAATTTCTAATCGCAATTTGGCATGTGAGTAACCCTATACGAAAGAAAAGTTTTCCAAAAATATGTTTGTCTTATAATAAAGGAAGTGCTTGGAATAGCTTTAAAGTAGTGAGTTTTTTATATTCTAAATACATTCTTTCATTTTTTATAGGTCAAATATTTACAGTTATATTGGATTTTGAATACTTCAGTTTCGTAAATTTCCAATTCCCTAACTTAGGTGTAGATAAAGGATTATAGAAACACGGCATTTTCGCGGAAATTTTGTGCATGGAAAATATTCTTTTTTATCATAAATTTTTCTGTTGCTTATACTAAAAAGTACATACCAAATTTTTATACATCGATAAGTTTTCCTGATGAGGTTTTTGTATGTGGGGCATGTAGACAGATGACAGATTATGTAAGTCTAATGTATGTCTTATTTTCAAGCCATTTGTGGTCGGTAAAATTATAGCACAGCTTCAAGAATGAATTTACACAAAGATAAAATTATTTGCATATTTTTTAAGATTTCAAAAATAAATAATAATTTAATATTAGTTAAATAAAAGAACTTGATATTTACCATAAATTTTCCGTAATACGGTAAATATTTCATAAAACTAAGATTAAAGACAAATGTAAAAAAAAAAAAATTAATTTATGCTTTAATAGAAGAAGGGTATGTTGTTTGCAGTATTTTTTAATTATTACTAGCCTTACCATATTTTATTTTGCATATTTTCCTTTTGAAAATTAGTTTTTTTACAATTTTGAAAGTATTAAATACTTAAATTATAAACTTATTAAAATTGTATACAATAAAAGATATCTCATTTCATAAATTAAAAAAAAATTTGCTGAATAATATTTCATTTTTTTATTTACTGTAGAATGGATAATTTCTTAGAAGAGTAATTATTCAAATAAAATTCAATTAATTATTTTGTAAACCTTTAGAAAACTGAGATTATTTATTTTATTTAATTGAATGCTTTAGTTTTCTTAAATATATTCTTTAAAATGAATTACCAGAAGGTTAAAAGTATACTAAAAGTGATAAAAAAAGCTTTTATTAAAAAAGCTCATTTCTGAATCTGTTTGCTCTGGACTCAAAATTTCTGAGCTCAAGATAGAAGGGTAAATAAGGATACTTTCCAAAAAAGATTGTATGGGGTTATCTGGAGTGCTTTCTTATAAGGAAACTAATGTAAAGTGATCTTAATCACAAAGGCTTAAAAGACGAAGAAAACAACAGCTTTGCAAGTAACAAAAACATTAAAATGGTATTAATTGTTTGAAAGAATATTTCAAACTTAATTCATTTATTTACAAAATTAAAGTAAGATTGGCTAACTTAATGCAGTCTGAAGAGCAAACAATTCAGAATATATATTTCAATAACATTGAATGTCATTTGTATTAACAGATATAAGTGTTTCTTTAATTTTGAACAATTTAATATCTTCTAGAAATTGCCCAAAAGTTGAAAATTGATGTAAAATTTCTTGTATTAAAAGTTTTACATGATATTCATTAAATATATGTATGCAATTTTGAAACTTGAAAGTTGTTAGAAAAAATTCAGATCTCTCTCTCTCTCATCATTCCCTCAGTCAAAAATAATTTCTCTACTTAACAGCTACATTATACATGAGACCACCGAAAAATATAGCACTCCCTATCTAGAGGTAGGAAACTACAAGTTTGAAACTGTTCACAACTTTAAATATTTGGTATCTGAATTGAAGGCATTAAACGGCATCAAACCTGCGATCCGCAGCAGGGTTACAGCTGCTAACCAATGCTTTTTTCGGTTTAAAAAAGTACCTAAAATCTAGTTTCGTCAGTCGAAAAACGAAAATTTTGATATACAAATGCTTGATTCGGCCTCTTCTCACTTTTTCATCTGACATGTGGACATTGACGGAGAAGGACACAGAAACCATTTGCATTTTCGAAAGAAAATATTTAAGAAGCATACATGGCGCAAAGAAGAACTAATTCTGAGCTCTATAAACTATATGAAGAACCAGATATTGTTAAATTTATCTCAATACAGAGATTAAAATGGGCAGGACATTTGAGCCGGATGAACGACAATCGGGTGACAAAAAAAATTTCTTCGCTCGCCCCTCGGGCACCAGAAGAAGAGGACGACCGAAACTCCGATGGCGTGACTGCCTTGAAAACGACCTTAAAACACTAAAAGTGACAATTTGGATGACCTTGTCCAAAAACAGGAGTTCTGGTACGCACTCCTGAGGAAGGCAAAGGCCCACACTGTGCTGCCAGGCCAATGAAGAATAACAGCTGCATTAAAAGTAACAAGATAAATGTTTCTCTTTTAGCCTTACTTCGAGATATCTAGTCACAAATGTAACCAAACCTTCGTGTTGGTAAGTCCCAAGTTCAAATACATAGAATACATTTTTTATAAAAGAAAATTTCTTAATTACATTTTGGTAGTTTCCTTAAATTTATAAGCATAATTCATGTTTTACATGTATTATTTTGTAATATATTATACATGCAAAACATATATTATTCTTATAAATTTAAAGAAACCACTTTACATGTATTATAATCAATTATCAATTAAAAGAAAAATTATCATATTATTGGCCATCTGTAAATGTTTTGTTGGATATATTTTTGGAAAATTTCAAATTATAACCAAAGAACTGTTTTGACTTTTTTTCCTTGAGGGGGTTGCAGTTATACTATCCTATAATTTATATACGTGTTAAATAACATTAGTACTAAAACAAAATTTTAAAAAGAAATATAAACAAAAATTATGAAACATAATAAGTAGAAATTCAAAGAAAAGTCTTTGATTACTAATTTACTTATTTAAAAAAAAAATAAAAAAAAAATCTTTGAATTCATAAGTTTTTCTCACATGTTTCAATCATCTAATTATGTTGTTGTAAAATACACTTCTTATTTCCATTAAGCAATATAATTTGAAATAATGATTGAAGAAGAAACTCAAATATAAGGCGAATAGCTGAAACGCCCAGCGTTAAGATGTCAGAATGATGTTGAGTAAGCTGTCGGGAAATTCCAGTATAAATTTGGAATGAGATGCTGCCATTGTAAATATATATATAGAAACGCATTTTTTCATATAGTTTGAGTAATAAAAATAATGCCCTAAAGAGGCAAAAAAATGAAAAAAATCAACTATTGATAGCATGCGGTTTTCAAGAGATTTCATTAATGAAATTTTACTGCATCCTGACCTTTTTATTCTCTCTATATATTGGAATCAAAAAAGTTATAAATGGCTTGCGAAATGCCAGGCGCATTTACCTTTGACAATATACAGTATACTCATGGAATACCCAGGGCGTATCGGATGCACCAAAGATTCATCAAAAGCCCCTTTAATTCTACAGCCAGGTGCATTGGGGTGGTTATGCTCAACAATGGGTAATACACTGGTTTTGTTATCCACATTTTACAAGAAGCTGAAATTTCAGCCATTTGCACTTTGCAAGATATATTTTCAGTCAAATGAATTTTGCTTTGATCTCCAATCTTTCCTAGAATTAATTTTTGTGCTTTTAATTCTGCATGATTGAACACCTTCTTGAAAATAGTAAATTATGAAAATAACTATGAGAGAATAATTCAAAATTTTTGCTTTTTAAATATTCATATTCAACAGTGCAAACAAAAATGAACAATGATGTAAATTGATTGTTCTGCATAGTAAAGTCTCTCCCAGTCTGTCTCACACAAATACCTAATTTGCTTTTGCTGTTTCAATACAATATTAAGAACTTACATAATACAAATACAAAATACGTAATACAAATTACATAATACAAAATACGTAATTTGCTTTTGCATTTTCAATACAATAACAAGATTTTACATAAGAAATGATCATGTATACGACATTTTTAGAGAGGCTGCTTTATCTATCCAGGTAAGTTTGGTTGCACGTAATTTAGATGATAAGGACGTTGTTGCCTTTTCGTGGTATTTGCATTTGCTTTAAAATATTACGATGCTGATCAAGCTGATTTAAAATTATTGTTTAACTATAAAGAAAGTTAATTTTTTCCTCTAAAAATAACATTATTTCAGTTTTATATTATCATAGCTATAATTTCTTCGATGCGTTTCTAATTTAAGAATGTGACTACCAATATACAATTATGAAAGTTTAGTTAGTTATTTTGTAATTTCTTTATAAACAAGTAAGAAATGGTGGATTTCCTTTGAAGAAAAAACTTTCAAAAGGTTAAGCAAAAATGAAAATGAGTTTCGTTGGCTTCTTGCTTCAAATTTTATGCCAATGACATTCGTTTGTCTTCATTTCGGAAGAAAAACCTCTACTTTACAATTCATCATGATATAGAAAAATGTGAGATAGTATCCATTTGAATGTCAAACAAAACAAAACATTGCTCTTCCTTTTTAATACTCTATATTCCGTTGTTTTCTGATCTTAAAACTGTTCGTCGCTTTCCTTGATAAGTATATGTTATTTCAAACAGAACATTTTGCAAGATTGAGTTTAGAAACACAAAAAGAAGGAAAATAATCTAACTTAAAATAAACAATACCATCATTATGTTGCTGGGAAACTCAAGTTTTTTTTCATCAAATCAACATGAAATTTATATGGAACTAAAAAAAGAAATTCTAAAATGTAGTATAAAGCAGTTACTTTTTTCTTATTCTTTAGCATAATTTATGATAAAATGATTAAATGATTAAACTAATGATTAAATGATGAAGATATTTTACTTTTGTGTTACAATGTTACATTTACAAATGCAGCTAAAAATGTAAGTGAAAGTATAAAGATTTAATAAATAATTCAATAATTCAATTTTACCATTAATGATAGCAGCAGTGATGAACTAGTTTATGAGCTTCTTAATAAGACTTAATGCTTATTTCCCTTTTTTATAATAAACCAAATATTTAAAATCAATACATTAAAGTTATTATTATTATGCTACCGCATTTTATGCAACTAATGATAAAATGATGAAGATATTTTACTTTTGGGTAAATTTTGTAGTTTAGTGATTGTAAATATATAAATGAAAATAAATACTGTCTCGTCTCATAAATTCTCATAACTTATCTTAACTTCCTGATAACATACTTTATCAGTATCAGTTATTCATACATAGTCAACAACAATAGTTTTTGAGTGAAACTATAAGAAAAAATGGGTTTCCATATATATTACCAATTGCAGCATCTCATTCCAAATTTATACTGGAAAATCCCTGCAGCTTTCTCAACATCATTTTGACATCTCACGTTTTGGCGTTTAATCTATTCGCCTTATATTTGAGTTTCTTCTTCAATTATTATTTCAAGTTATATTTATTAATGGAAATAAGCTGTGTACCAAATAACTACACAATTACATGAATCAATAAAGTGAGAACAGCTTATAAGTCAAAACATTAGTTTTGTTTGAATAAGTAAATTAGTAATAAAAATTTTTCTTCAAATCTCTACTTATTATTTTTCATAATTATTCTGCATATTTCTTTTTAAAATTTTGTTTTTTTTATCAATGAATTATAGGAGTTTAAGTGCAATTTCCTTGGAAAAGAACTACAAAACAATTCTCCTGTGATAAGTTGAAATTTTCCAAATATATATGCAACAAAGCATTCACACAGATGGCAAATAATACGAAAATGTAATTTTTATTTAAATTGATAATTTATTAATGGAAAACATGTATTATTGATATAAATTTACAGAAACTACCAAAATTTAAATAAGAAATTTTCATATATAAAAAATGTATTCCGGCACGAAAGTTATGGATACAACCACCGTGATATATAAGTGTATGCGGTGGTTTAGTTGCGCTTGTGATCGGATCCATAGCAGTAACGGTAAACGGGAAGTACGTCGATTATTTTTGGTGCATATGTTGATTAGGGAAGAATATTCTTATTTGGAGTATATGATAAAATTTTGTGTTTTTCTCTGTCGTGTAGCATATTATAGTTAATAAATATTAATTACAAAATTTTTAAGACAAAGAATTAAATAAAAAATTTCTCATAGAATATACTATATACATATATAATACTTTATTATTTTTCTAAGATAAGAAATTGAATTATGGATTGGAAATACCTATTCTGTTTCCAGCCATTTCAAATTATTTGCAAAACTATACCTGAAGGATGCAAATTTTCATCTTGATATGTAATTCTGTGTTAACTTTTAAATAGCGAAAGAGAAAATACTGAAAAGAAAATGGAAGAAATGCATTTTTGTGCCTTTAATCACACTTTTTATTCTAGCATTTGAATAGGTTTTCAATAAAGTTTTCCTTCACTCTAATTTGTGTGAATCCCTTCTTTAAACTGGAATTTCGAAGCTTTTTTTACATCAGCAATGATGCATTTGTGTGAGAATCTGAATATTAAAAATTGCATTAGGATTAAATTTACCAATCAAATCAATTTTACAATTTCACATTTAAATATGCTAATTTAAATAAACAAGCTTTCATGTAATTATATAAATTTTTATCAGGCAGTAAATATTTTTATTCAATAACAGAAAAGAAACGGGAAGGAATTTATAGTGCATAAATTGAAAGTAAAAGCTCTTTCATGAATATTTAAATCCAAAAATCTGCGAAAGTTATTTTAAAAGAAGTGCAAAAGATCATTTTCAAAAGAAAAAAAAACCTTCTATAAAATTGCATCTTTCAGGTATGTTTTACAAATAATTCTAAATGGTTTGAAACAGAAGAAATGTTTTCAGTTCCTAATTCTATACCTCATCTAAGGTCAATAATAAGGTTTATTCTACATATAAGATCATTTCTTATTTAAATTCTCTAATAAAGTATTAAAATTTTTACATGAAATTCATTAAACATATGTATTTAGTTGCAACTTGAAATTTGGTTGAAAAAATATATGGTTTCAACATTTGATTGCCCAAATGAAATTTTTCAGCTTAACAGCTACAACATATAAAGAAGGGAAAATTAGAACAGGAAAAAATTTTTTTTCGTCGTTAGTACTAGATATCTTGTCACAAATGAAAAAGCTTTCAGATGCATTTACTAATCATTGTGTTAGTTACGTAAATTTTCCAGCCTAGAACACTTTTACACATAAGAAAATTTCTGATTTAATTTTTGATAGTTTCATTCAATTTATAAGAATAATACATGTTTTAAATTATTAAGTTTATAAAAACATTTTATAATTTCACATTATTGACCATCTATAAATGTTGGGTTGGATAATATTTTGGAAAATTCCAACTTATCACTGAAGAACTGTTTTGTAGTTTTCTGCCTTGAGGGACTTGCAGTTTACGATTATATATTTTATGTAATAGTTAACATTGATACCAAAACAAAATTTTAAAAAAAATTCAACGGATCAATTATGAAAAATAATATAACAAGAGTTTTAATAACTCTAATTTATTTATTCAAATAGCACCAATCTTTAGACACACAAGCTGTTCTAACTAGATTGATTCATTCAAATGTATTTGTATGAAGTACACATCTAATTTCCATTAAGAAATATAACTTAAAATTCACATTGAAGAAGAAACTCAAATAAAGCTAATATGTATATTTACAGACCCTAATTCAATGTCCAATCGTAAGGAAATAATGAGCTATGTTGTATAAGAACATTTCTTATTTAATTTAATGTATTAAACATTTTACATAATATTTATTAATCACGTTGTGCAACTTGAAAAACTAGAGTGAGAAAAAAATCAGATTTTATCCTTCGCTCAATCAAACGAAATTTTCCTCGGTTCAGCATTTACGTCAAAAACAATGAGTAACATACTTCACTTTTATAGTTTTAATGCTAGAGATCTGATCACAAATGAAAACAAACCTCAGCATGCATTTATATGTTACAGTGGTGTCTCTCGAAACATTTCCTGCCTAGAATACATTTTTATAAAAGAAAATTGCTTACTTAAATTTTGGTAGTTTCTGTAAATTTATGACAATAATGCATGTTTTACATTAAAAATTATTATTTTAAAAACTTTATATTTTCATACCATTGGCCATACGTAAATGCTTTGTTGGATACATTTTTGGAAAACTTCAACTTATCGTCGAAGAACTGTTTTGTACGTAATTTTCCTAGAGGGAATTTTAGTTATGCGATCCCCAAGTTATGTTAGTTATAATTAATACAAAACAAAATTTTAAAAAAATTCTGCAGAATAATTATGAAAAATGTCGAGTAGATGTTTAGAGAAAATTCTTTGATTACTAATTTAGTTATTCAATCTATACCAATCTTTTTACATATAAGGTGTTCTCACTTGATTGATTCATCTAATTGTTTTGCTGTGAAGTACACATATTTTTCCATTAAAAATATAACTTGAAATTGAAAGGGAAAAAGAAACTAAAATATAAAGCGAATAGATAAAACGCCAACCCTGAGATGAAAGAAATGTTGAGTAAGCTGTCGGGAAATTTCAGTTTAAAATTTGGAATGAGATGTTACCTTTAGATATATATATATATATAGGGAAACACATTCTCACATATAGTTTCACGGTAGAAACTATGCTTTTGACTGTGTATAAATAACTGATACTGATAAAGTTTGTAATTAGGAAGTTCAGATCAGTAATGGGAATTTATGGGACGAAACTGTAAAAATACGCTAAAATACAAATTTAACACAAAAGGAAAATATCTTTATCATTTTATTGTTAGATATATAAAAATGTCTAATATAATAAAAGCAACTTAAATGAATTGGTTTGAAATATTTGGTACATTATAAAAACTGGAAGTAACCATAAAGTCTTATTATAGTAGCCAATGAGCTAGTTAATCACAGCTGCTATCATTAAGTGTGAATCAGAATTTTGAAATAATTTTTTAAGGGTCTTTAGTAAAAAAGCTTATTAAATCTTTATATTTTCATTTATATTTTTAGCTGCGTGTGTAAATGTGGGAGGTTGTGAAGGAAAGAAAATATGAATGATTATAAGATTGATTTTTTTTTTTTGTAATTTAAAGATAATTTTATGGAAAATGTTTTATCTACTGCGTTACCTTTTTCGAGAGTTTTTGCCAAGAATTTACAAGTTGCCGAAGAACGAGTTTGCTTATAACTTTTGCAGTTAACATAAGGAATCAAGAAAGATAGTAACCGCTTGATATTTCATTTCAGATTTTGTTTTCCTGAGGTACAAATAATTTCATGTTGATTTGATGAAAGAATTTGTGTTCATGGGCAGCATATTAGTTGAGCTGTTTGCTTTAAGTTTTCTTATTCTCCTCCTTTTTTCAAACATGCAAAATGCCGGTCTGAAATAGCAACCAACAGTTTCAAGATCAGAAAACAACGGAACAAAGAGTAATAAAAAGGAAGATCAAGTTAATTTTGTTTGAAAGACAAATGGATATAATACTACATACTTCTCTATCAGAGATGAATGGTAAAATAGGTTTTTCTATCGAAATGAAGACAAACTAGGGTCACTGGCCTAAAATTTGAAGCAAGAATCCAAGGAAACTCGTCTTTATTTTCGTTTAACTCTTTTGAGTTTTTTTCTTCAAAGAAATCAGAAATTTCTTACTTGTTTATAAAGGAATTTTGAAAAATTACTTTTTTGTATACATATTATATATATTATTTTTACATGCATATTACATAAATGTATGTTATCTTAATTTAAATGTTAAATGATTAATATATGCGAAATGCATAGAAAGCTGTATGAAAAATTTGTAACCAATGAAATATAATAAACCTTTTGAAAACTATTTATTAAAAATGTTGCTGCATGTCTGGTTAAAATAAAACCAAACCTCCGTTTAAAATTTGGAGGCCAAGGAATTAATAAAAATCAATAAAATATTTATAAAATATATGATAAAATATCTGTCTTAATATTTGAAAGTTACAAACTCAAATTTGTAAATTAGTAGTAAGGACTAAAATGAAAACTTTTTACTTGAAGTACAGTAAATAAATAAAAGTGATCCTAGCTTAAATTTTAAATGTAAATGATTTTTAAACACAGGAAAATTTCATAGAAAGTTGGAAAAAAATAATGATAAAGCGTTTGTGAACTTTCATCAACTTACGCGTTAGAGAACTGGTTAAAATAAAACCAATACTCCGTAAAAAAAGAAACTAATGCTCAGTTCAAAATAAATAGAAATATTTATAAAATATATAAAAAATATCTTACTTAACAGTTATATAGAATTTATAAAATAAATTCTTGTTTCGTATTATGTCTTCACTGCAATAAATTTATATTTTCTCAACGTATGCAATCAATAGACGTATTTTCGAAATAATTTTCTTAAAATTCAAGTCATTGGCAATGAAATGTTTTATTGTTCACCTTTCTGAGAGATTAGAAAATGTGTGTTCTTATGCTTTATATGTTAGTGTAAATTGAAAACACATTTGAATAATACTTTAAATAGAATTTTTGAGTCAAACTAACATGAAGATAATTAAAAAGAGATATTAATGTAAATCCCAAATTTCTAATTTATTTCTTCGAATACCATTTATCAATAGATAGACAAAACCTTATCTCTAGATTATATTCATACAATAGTTTTGCTGTTGATTGCGCATTTTATTTATAAGAGGAATTGCTGCGTAACCTTCTTGAAAACAATTTGACGATACAAAATGTGCTAATGTATGGTCTTTAAATACGACATTTGGCACTTATATAAGGAAAGAGAAAATAGGATATAAAGTTACATATTGGCAGCCTTCTTTCTGAGTTATTAGAATATTGAGTTGTTCATTAGTTTTTCATATTATGTTAAATCTATGCTAAATCTATGCAAAAAACTAGAACTTTAAAAGATGTCTATATAATTTTATAAATTCTCTAAAGTTACAATAAAGATATTATATCAATATGCTATGATTTAATAATACACTCCGAAAACTTTTGGTTTCATGATTGAAATTGAAAGCTGTACAGGCTAAATTTTGGCAAAAATTAAACACCAGCATATTGAAAGCTAAACGAGACCTTTCTTATATTATCACATGAGACGTGGTCACGTGTTATCCATATCTCTTCAAAGATCCCTTATGACATTGTAGTGCTTGCAGCAATGCCGCTGATAAAATATTATTATATAAGAAAATTTCTAATTTAAAATTTGGTAGTTACATTGAGTGTATATAAATAACAAATGTTTTACACTCATGTGCATAACTAATTCAAGAAATTGATGTTTTCAAATCAATGGCCTTGTCTGGATGATTTGCTGGTTTTATTTATGTAAAATGACAAGTTATTGCAAATCAAAGTTTAACGTTTTATTTCTTCTGAGATACTTGCAATTAAGCGTTCCTGTAATTTAGATATTAATGAGAAAGTTGGCAAATATATTAATTTAATAGGGATATCTTCTGAATAATTAACATGTAAATTAACGAAAAGAGATTCAAAGAATAATTTTAACTTTAAATCACTTTCTTTAAAACATTAATCCCTACAAATACTTATTAGATTGATTCACCTAATTCTCCTGTTATTAAAAATCTCTCTCTCTCTCTCTCTCTCTCTCTCTCTCTCTCTATATATATATATATATATATATATATATATATATATATATACATATATATATATATATATATATATATATATATACATATATATATATATATATATATATATATATTATATTATATATATATATATATATATATATATATATATATATATATATATATATATATATATATATATATATATATATATATATATATATATATATATATATATATTGTTTGTAAAGATAATCTTTAATTTCTATGCCGTATGTTAAAAAAAACCCAATCGCCAGGCACAAAAATCCTTACCTTTAGATTGATCCGCGTGATTATTCATTTATGACTACGCATATTATTTCTATGAAAAATTGTGTTTCTCCATCAACTTTGCCAAAATATTTACAAACGTTAAGCGACAGCACAGAAGTCCATGCTTGAGATGCTTGAATGATGTAGAATAAGATATTGGGAAATTATAATTTTAAATATGGAGTGTAATGTTGCATTTTCTAGGTGTATGAAATCTCATTCCTTTAGAAAGTTTCGCTCAAAAATGCAATGCTGCTGACTGCATATGAAATAATTATATTGAAAACATTTTAAATTTTGAAGTACAGATCAAGAAGGGAATAAATGGCGCATATTTAATTTGTGTTATTTATTAACAGGTATAAAGTCAAATTACAGAAAAATAAAAAAAACTTAATATTGTGAGACATTAGCATCTTAAAATACAATAATATATTTTTAACATTAATTTATAAACTGAAAATTTTGGGTGAATTATAGTAATCTGAGTTCAATATTAAGTCTGATTAAGGAGAAATTAACGTATCATTGATATTTTATAAAGTGTGGAATTTGCATTAAATCTTAAATTAAGATAGTTGTAATAATTAAATCTTTAAAAATTTATTATTTCAATTCTATTTTTAACTATACATGGAAATGTGTAAATCTGTGAAGGCAAAAAAATATTAACTATTCTAATATTAAGAAATTTATGTATAAATTAAGTATATTTTTATCAAAACAGTTTTTTTGCCAAGTAATCTTCTTGGAAAAAGTTTATCCTGTTTACAGTGTGTCTTTAAGAGGGTATGTTTGAAATACGTCATTTTGGCACCAATATAAGGGATCGCGAAAAATTTGAATTACGGATAGCATAGTTTGAGTGTTTGTTTTAAAGACTTTTAAATCAGATGTGTAGCAAAATGTTTGTGCACTTACTTTACGGTGTTTTCTTTTCGTTTTTTACTGTTTAATTCTTGTAGTGTGAGTTTGAACATGTTTAATGTTCTCTAGAAATGACAGGCATTAATCGAGAACAGTGGCCACATTTTTTAAGGTTATTGGATAACTATATACAAAGTAAAAAAATGAATGACAATGTCATATTTCGCTTGACCTCGAAAATAACATGAATCACGTTTTCAAAAGAATTGTAAGATAATATTTATGAATGGTATGCCAAAGATACAAATATGAAATTACATAATTTTTAACTTTTCACACTAAAAGAACAATTTTATATAAAAATAATTTATGCCAAAATCAAGTGCCTTTAATTTAGTTTGGTTGAATATTCTTAATATCATAAAGAAATGAGTGTAAATATAAATAGTTATCAAGCAATAAACTAAATACCGAATAACAATTATCCCTTGTGTGTGTGTGAAGATAGGAGAATTTATATTAACTTCTTCTTGTGTGTGGTAAAGTAAGTTACGTTAAGTTTTTTCCACTCTCACTTCTGTATTACATAGAGATACACAAGTGAGTACTGTAAAAAGTATAATAATAACCAATATTTAACATTTGATTTATGTATGATATTTTTACTATATTATTTTAAGCACACAACAATATAGTTAAAAAGAATGAATATAATCTAAAATGATTCAAAACGGTTGTTTTCTATCGTTATGCAGTTAGTGCAAATATACAAAATTAACAGAAAATTTAATTATGGATACAAATCTAGAGCAGATAACGATTATGGCTGATATACTTCTTGAGTATCAATCACAGCCAGGAAACTAATCTCAGTAATTGAGCAATAAAATATTAAACCTACGGATAATTCGATAAATATAAGTCCAAAACTTTTTTCTACAAAAGAATGCAGACTTTGTTTAATGAAACAAAATCTCCATAGTAAAAACAGAACACCATTGAACGAATATCACAACCAATTTAAAAAGTATTCTAATAAAAAAAACTTCTTATTTAAATTTTGGTAATTATATAGAATTCATAAAAATAGTACATATTTTGCTTAAAAGTTGAGACCAGGAAGTATTCCTATTCGCATCATATATAGATTCCTGGTGCATTTTATTCATTAAACAATAAAATTATTGCTGAAGAAATTTTTTAATATTTCCTTTTTTCCTGAAGATCGTCTAATCATGTTTTTAATGTTTACGAATAGATTCCTGACTTCAAAAATGTGGGAAACATATTTCTGATATTAATAGAATGAAGAAAAAATTCTAAGTCTCTTATATGTCAGAGTGGTGATGGTGATTAAGGATCATGCAAGTTCAGGCAAAGAAAGAGACAGAAGCAAAACGTATTACATGTTACATACTGGTAAAGTATATTTTTTAAACGAAGGTAAAGTACAAAAAAAGATATGTATGTTCGACATTGTTAACATCAATTGCGACTTTTAGTGTCTGGACACTACCATTTAACAAACATCAGAAATTCTCAAAATTGTTGCAAATATTCTCAAACAGGTGTAGAAATTCAAAAACATGTGAACCATAATTGAACTGGTACATTGATTAGGTAAATATTGATTATTTATCGAACTAATTTAATAAGACACGTAATCCATGAATAGAACATGATTTTGATATGGAATATACATATTTGTTGTATACCGCATTCACAAATTTGTATAAGCAATTGCAGAATAAAAGATTTCAAACAACTACATACTAATCTTTCAAAGATGTGTCATTAGTATTTAATTTTTTGCTTGGTTTAACATAGATTAATCACTTAATCTAAAAACTCAGGACAAAAATGTCTCTTATCCTCCAAAAGCAATATTGTAGAAAAAATTATTTAATGAAAAATATAGATAAATACAAAATTATTGTACTTTAAAATCAAACATTTGAATGAAAAGAGTAACAATCAATTTTAATATACTCCTAGTGAAAAATAAATTATTGGCCTCTTATATAAAACATCTTCTGCAAACATTTCCTTCTCGTACTGTCTAAATATTTTGTCCAAGTGTGGCATAAGAATATGGGATGCGCAGAATCCACATTGAAGAAGGAAAAAATTTGAATCTTTACAGATATATTTCGAAGGGAATCATCTCCACTGACAAGATTGAATTTTACAACCGATCTACGCTTTGGTCTGTAGCACAAATTCGGGATAGCATTCTTCAAGGACTTACGAGAAAAGCTATAATAGAGTTCTTCCTGAGCACTTACTTTGATAGATCCTTTAATAAGATGTTTAATATAATATGGAAGGGCATTAGACGAGAAATATTCTGCCCAATGAAAGCACCTTTTAGCCGGGAAGTTGGCCTTTTCGATTCCTGGAACACAATATTGGCTTGGAACCTACTTGAGCACTATGGTTTTCTCGAATAATGCCAAGTTTCTCAGATAAGGACGACAGTCCAATACGTCCAGCGTTACGGGATATCTCTCAAAAACAGTAGGCAAGTGAGCAGCCTAGGAATCACTAGGGATAACAGCTCCTGTGAAATTTTCAATCTGAAATGGCAGCTGAGACAGAGCTGTGCAGATAACTACATTTTCACAGCAAAATGTAGCACCTCGGGCAACAATGATTTAGAAAGAGAAAATTTTGGAGAAAATTATGGTACCTGTTTTAGGATCATTGTCAAAAGGGATGCATCGGTAAAAATTCAAATCCACACTAATTGGGGTAAAAAAGAATTTAATATTTCAAGAACGAGGGCTCTCCGAATAGAAGGGTCAGTTTTATTTTTAAATAAACTTTTGACCCAAGTCAAGATTAATCCAGAACGATTTAAAATTTATTATTTTTTGTAGTGGAAGAATTAAATTGGGTTAGTGTTTTAAATCAAATGAATTTTTAACTGAAAAAATCTCTCTGCTGAAAGCGCATCTGGGTTTTTAGGCTTTTATGTAGGTATTGTTTGAATTCATTCCAAGGCGAAAGCCTCCAAAAACTCTAATGATCTTTTGGAAGAAAATTAAGGCTTTCTCTTGAATTATGGATCTTCAGGGATTATCCTTAATCAACATAAGCCTGGCGTCAATTAAGAGTTTTTCCATCTCTTGAAACATTTCGTAAGGACTGATTTTTATTTTTTAGATTATCGAGTACATTTTCAATGGTCATAACAAGTGATTCATTGAAAAAAATAAGAATGGAAAATATGACCGCGCTTATAGGTTTCGAGGATATGTCCAGTGCAACTCCATCTTGCTCCACCCTGGTATTTAAGGACACCGTGTCTCTTCATGGCATGGTTGGACAAGTTCTCTTTATGTGACTTTCATGTTAAATTATTATTAGTATGCTGGTTTTTTTTACCGGATATTAGTTCGAATGTAGTCGAGCTCAAGAAGTCCTGTACTCTCCTTCATTCTTCATTTGTGTCAGAATATAACACTTGAGAATGAAGATTAAAATTTTTCTACAAAAATTAGAATATTTTAAGCGATTAACATAGGAGAAGACAAAATGTATTACAAGGAGGGAATAGTAATAAAACTTTAATACTTAAAGTTTTACAACTCAATATTTCTTAATTTAAACTATAAACACACACAGTGTTAGGAAACTTTAATATTTACATTTTGTGATGTCTCCTTTATAATACGGTATATCTTTGTGAAATACTAGATTGGATTCAATTTATATATTTGTAAATAGAAATTAATTTTCTTTTTTAAGTTTTTTCTTCCATACATTAATCAAAATTTAAAAGTATCCACGTATTTTTATAAATTTTCTAGAAGCATACTGTAAAGTTTAGACTTACATAATATATTGGTTTTTTGATTTATTTATATTTCTATAATACGGTTGGCTTCATCCTGGTAGATCAGAGTAGTATGGACTAAAACAAATCGTAATTTTTACATGAAACGCATTAAAACATTAAAATTTGAAAATATAAAGCAAAACAATCCTCAACTAACAATTACATCATATACTTCATCTTTTGTGCTAGAGAACTGGTTCCATATAAAACCATTTCCCCGAATAGAAAAGTAAAAAATTTCTTTATTCTATGGTCATCAATCTTTTAAAATATTTTATATACGAAAATTTCTTATTTAAAATTTGGTAGTTACTTATTAACTTGACAATGAATGCGAAGATTTTCTGAGAATAATCCTTAATTTCTTTACCATTTGTGTTAAAATAACCAAGCACCAGACACCAGAATGCTTAGAGCTGGATTGATTGGCCGGATTGTTCATTTATGATTAAGTATATTATTTCTATGAATAACTGTGTGTCTTAACATCAACATTATCAAACAATTTATAAACTTTAATCAATAAGATAGAATTCCAAGCTTGAGATGATTGAATGATGTGGATTATTTGTTTTGTTTGTTTGTGTGTTTGTCGCTCAACGGTCATTTTTTGCACACGAGTGCTAATTAGACCGGAACCTACTGTTTAAAGTGGATTCAGAACCACTGCAAACATCGATGCCCAAGGTGAGATTCAAACCACGAATTTTGAACAAAAGGCAAGAGCGCTAACCATTCGCCTGCCAAATCGGCTGAGTGATGTAGAATAAGCTATTTTGGGAAATTGTAGTATAAATTTGGAGTGAGATGCTGGATTTTCTAGATGTATGAAATATTCTTTATTAAGAATGTTTCGCTTAAAATTGCAATTCTGCTGACTATGTATGAATTAACTATATTGATAAGGGTTTAAATTTTGAAGCACAGACAAGAAGGCAACACATGGTATATATTTATTTTGGGTAATTTATTAACAGCCATTAAATAAAATTACAGAAAAGTAAAATATCTTAAAATTAATATAACCTTAGCGCCATGAAAAACGATAATATCATATTAATAACTTTAATGTATGGGTTAAAACCTTGGGTGCATTATAATAATATAAATTTTATATTAATTCTTATAAAGAAGCAAATAACGTATTCAATCTTTGTTATTTTATGAAGTGCAGAATTTATCTAAATCTTAATTAAGATGATGGTAATTATTACATTATTAAACATTAATTCTTTCACTTCTATTTTAGTTATACATCTGTAAATCTGTAAAGGCATCAAAATATTAGTTATTAATACATTTATGTAAATTACGTATATTTTTATCAATACTCTTTTATATGCTTCGAATACTTCTTGAAAAAGCTTATTCATTTTACATTGTGGCCTTAAGTGGTTATATTTGAAATACGACCTTTTAGCACCAATATAAGGAATCACAGAATATCTGAGTTACGGATAGCATAGTTTGAGTGTTTGTTTGTTTTAAGGACTTTGAATTCGGAGGTAAAACATAATGTTTGTGCATTTTGCTTTAAGGTGTTTTCTTTTTTTGCGATTAGAGTTCCATCATTCAAAATGTTATTTTGAATAGACAAATATTATTACTTATTCTTTTACATAGTACTTATTCTTTTGATTTATATTGTTCTTTTGAAGAATGGATCCAAAGTTGAGAAACATAAATATTTCTCATATTATAAGAATGAAATAAAACCTAAGTTTATACACTGATGGAAAAAATATCCCAACACCAAGAAATAATTATTGTAGAGTAATGAAATTTCAGCAATACATTTATGTAGGTAACGTACGTAATTGATTACAATTTTAAAATCGCAGGTTAAGTTAAGCCCGAGAAGAGCCATTACAGAAGTGAAATACAGGTACATAAATAACCGGTGTAACCGCCAGAGTTTTGATTCTTATTCGAAGAGTTCGATTATTACTTCGAAATATGTAGTCACAAATGTAACCAGACCTCCGCATGCATTGATACATCTTCATGGTAAGCGCCAAGTTCATGCATTTAGAATACATTTTTTATAAAAGAAAATTTCTTAATTACATTTTGGTAGTTTCCTTAAATTTATAAGCATAATTCATGTTTTACATGTATTATTTTGTAATATATTATACATGCAAAACATATATTATTCTTATAAATTTAAAGAAACCACTTTACATGTATTATAATCAATTATCAATTTAAAGAAAAATTATCATATTATTGGCCATCTGTGAATGTTTTGTTGGATATATTTTTGGAAAATTTCAAATTATAACCAAAGAACTGTTTTGAAGTTTTTTTCCTTGAGGGAGTTGCAGTTATACTATCCTATAATTTATATACGTGTTAAATAACATTAGTACTAAAACAAAATTTTAAAAAGAAATATAAAGAAAAATTATGAAACATAATAAGTAGAGATTTAAAGAAAAATCTTTGATTACTAATTTACTTATTAAAAAAAAAACAATCTTTGAACACATAAGTTTTTCTCACATGTTCCAATCATCTAATTATGTTGTTGTCAATTACACTTCTTATTTCCTTAAGTAATATAATTTGAAATAATGATTGAAGAAGAAACTCAAATATAAGGTGAATAGATGAAACGCCAAGCGTGAGATGTCAGAATGATGTTGAGAAAGCTGTCGGGAAATTTCAGTATAAATTTGGAATGAGATGCTGCCATTGGTAAATATATATATAGAAACGCATTTTTTCATATAGTTAGAGTAATAAAAATAATGCCCTGAAAGAGGCAAAAAAATGAAAAAATCAACTATTGATAGCATGCGGTTTTCAAGAGATTTCATTAATCAAATTTTACTGCATCCTGACCTTTTTATTCTCTCTATATATTGGAATCAAAAATGTAATAAACGGCTTGCGAAATGCCAGGCACATTAAGCGGTCCTACTTTGACAATATACAGTATACTCATGGAATACCCAGGGCGTATCGGATACACCAAAGATGCATCAAAAGCCCCTTTGATTCTAAAGCATTGTGGTGGTTATGATCAACAATGGCTAATACACTGGTTTTGTTATCCATATTTTACAAGAAGCTGAAATTTCAGCCATTTGCACTTTGCATGATATATTTTCAGTCAAACGAATTTTGCTTTGATCTCCAGTCTTTCCTAGAATTACTTTTTGTGCTTTTAATTCTGCATGATTGAACACCTTCTTGAAAATAGTAAATTATGAAAATAACTATGAGAGAATAATTCAAAATTTTGCTTTTTAAATATTCATATTCAACAGTGCAAACAAAAATGAACAATGATGTAAATTGATTGTTCTGCATAGTAAAGTCTCTCCCAGTCTGTCTCACACAAATACCTAATTTGCTTTTGCAGTTTCAATACAATAACAAGAACTTACATAATACAAATACAAAATATGTATTACAAATTATATAATACAAAATACGTAATTTGCTTTTGCATTTTCAATACAATAACAAGATTTTACACTAAAATTGTCGTATACAAGATAATTTACTAAAAATGTCGTATACAAGATAAGAAATGATCATGTATACGACATTTTTAGAGCTGCTGCTTTATCTATCCAGTGAAGTTTGGTTGCACGTAATTTTAGATGATAAGGACGTTGTTGCCTTTTCGTGGTATTTGCATTTGCTTTAAAATATTACGATGCTGATCAAGCTGATTTAAAATTATTGTTTAACTATAAAGAAAATTAATTTTTCCCTCTAAAAATAACATTAGTTCAGTTTTATATTATTATAGCTATAATTTCTTCAATGCGTTTCTCATTTAAGAATGTGACTACCAATATGCAATTATGAAAGTTTAGTTAGTTATTTTGTAATTTCTTTATAAACAAGTGAGAAGTGGTGGATTTCCTTTGAAGAAAAAACTTTCAAAAGGTTAAACAAAAATGAGAATGAGTTTCATTGGCTCCTTGCTTCAAATTTTATGCCAATGACATCTCGTTTGTCTTCATTTCGGAAGAAAAACCTCTATTATCCAATTCACCATGATATAGAAAAATGTGAGATAGTATCCATTTGAATGTCAAACAAAACAAAACATTGCTCTTCCTTTTTTATACTTATATTCCGTTGTTTTCTGATCTTAAAACTGTTCGTCGCTTTCCTTGATAAGTATGTGTTACTTCAAACAGACCTTTTGCAAGATTGAGTTTAGAAACACTAAGAGGAGGAAAATAATCTAACTTAAAACAAACAATACCATCAATATGTTGCTGGGAAACTCAAATTTTTTTTACATCAAATCAACATGAAATTTATATGCACCTCAGAAAAACGAAAGCTAAAATGTAATATAAAGCAGTTACTTTTTTCTTATTCTTTAGCATATTTTATATACCTAATGATTAAATGATGAAGATATTTTACTTTTGTGTTACAATGTTACATTTACAAATGCAGCTAAAAATGTAAAAGAAAGTATAAATATTTAATAAATCAATAAGTAAAAATTTTTAATAAATTATTCAATAATTCAATTTTACCATTAATGATAGCAGCAGTGATTAACTAGCTTATGAGCTTCTTAATAAGACTTAATGCTTATTTCCCTTTTTTATAATAAACCAAATATTTAAAATGAATACATTAAAGTTATTATTATTACACTGCCGTATTTTATGCAACTAATGATAAAATGATGAAGATATTTTACTTTTGTATTAATTTTGTACTTTAGTGATTGTAAATATATAAATGAAAATAAATACTGTCTCGTGCCATAAATTCTCATAAGTGATGCTGATATTTCCTGATTACATACTTTATCAGTATTAGTTATTCAAGCAAAGTCAACAGCAATAGTTTTTTGAGTCAAACTATATGAAAAAATGGGTTTCCATATATATTACCAATTGCAGCATCTCATTCCAAATTTATACTGGAATTTCCTGGCAGCTTACTCAACATCATTCTGACATCTCAAGCTTGGCGTTTCATCTATTCGCTTTATATTTGAGTTTCTTCTTCATTATTTATCATTATTTCAAGTTGTATTACTTAATGTAAATATGATGTACTTAACAACAACACAATTAAATGAATCAATAAAGTGAGAACAGCTTATAAGTCAAAACATTAGTTTTGTTTGAATAAGTAAATTAGTAATGAAAAATTTTTCTTCAAATTTCTACTTATTATTTTTCATAATTATTCTGCATACTTCTTTTTAAAATTTTGTTTTTTTATCAATGAATTATAGGAGTTTAAGTGCAATTTCCTAGGAAAATAACTACGAAACAGTTCTCCGGTGATAAGTTGAAATTTTCCAAACATGTATGCAACAAAGCATTCACACAGATGGTCAATAATACGAAAATATAATTTCATTTAATTGATAAATTATTAATGGAAAACATGTATTATTGATATAAATTTACGGAAACTACCAAAATTTAAATAAGAAATTTTCACATATAAAAAATGTATTCTAGGCACGAAAGTTATGGACTCAACCACCGTGATATATAAATACATGCGAAGATTTGGTTGCGTTTGTGATCAGATCTCCAGCAGTAATGGTGAAAGAGAAGTACGTCGTTTATTGTTGTTGCATATGTTGATTAGAGAAGAATATTATTAGTTGGAGCAAATGATAAAATTTTGTGTTTTTCTCTGTCGTGTTGCATATTATAGTTAATAAATATTAATTATAAAATTTTTAAGACATAGAATTAAATAAAAAATTTCTTATAGAACATATATATAATTTACTTTCATTATTTCTCTAAAATAAGAAATTGAATTATGGATTGGAAATACCTATTCTGTTTCAAGCCATTTCAAATTATTTGCAAAACATACCTGAAGGATGCAAATTTTCATCTTGATATGTAATTCTGTGTTAACTTTTAAATAGCAAAAGAGAAAATACTTAAAAAAAATGGAAGAAATGCATTTTTATGCTTTTAATCACACTTTTTATTCTAGCATTTGAATAGGTTTTCAATAAAGTTTTCCTTCACTCTAATTTGTGTGAATCTCTTCTTTAAACTGGAATTTCGAAGCTTTTTTTGCATCAGCAACAATAGCATTTGTGTGAGAATTTGAATATTAAAAATTGCATTAGAATTAAATTTACCAATCAAATCAATTTTATAATTTCACATTTAAATATGCTAATTTAAATAAACAAGCTTTCATGTAATTATATAAATTTTTATCAGGCAGTAATTATTTTTATTCAATAACAGAAAAGAAACGGGCAGGAATTTATAGTGCATAAATTGAAAGTAAATAATCTTTCATGAATATTTAAATCCAAAACTCTGCGAAAGTTCTTTTAAAAGAAGTGCAAAAGATCATTTTCAAAAGAAAAAAAAACCTTCTATAAAATTGCATCTTTCAGGCATGTTTTACAAATAATTCTAAATGGTTTGAAACAGAAGAAATATTTTCAGTTCCTAATTCTATATCTCATCTAAGGTCAATATTAAGGTTTGTTCTACATATAAGAACATTTCTTATTTAAATTCTCTAATAAAGTATTAAAATTTTTAAATGAAATTCATTAAACATATGCATTTAGTTACAACTTGAAATTTGGTTGAAAAAAAATATGGTTTCAACATTTGATTACCCAAATGAAATTTTTCAGCTTAACAGCAACAACATATAAAGAAGAGAAAATTAGAACAGGAAATTTTTTTTTCATCGTTAGTACTAGATATCTTGTCACAAATGAAACAGCTTTCAGACGCATTTACTTATCATTGTGTTAGTTACGTAAATTTTCCAGCCTAGAACACTTTTACACATAAGAAAATTTCTGATTTAATTTTTGATAGTTTCATTCGATTTATAAGAATAATACATGTGTTAAATTATTAAGTTTATAAAAACTTTTTATAATTTCACATTATTGACCATCTATAAATGTTGGGTTGGATAATATTTTGGAAAATTCCAACTTATCACTGAAGAACTGTTTTGTAGTTTTCTGCCTTGAGGGACTTGCAGTTTTACGATTATATATTTTATGTATTAGTTAACATTGATACCAAAACAAAATTTAAAAAAAATTCTACGGATCAATTATGAAAAATAATATAACAAGAGTTTTAATTACTCTAATTTACTTATTCAAATAGTACCAATCTTTAGACACATAAGCTGTTCTAACTAGATTGATTCATGCAAATGTATTTGTATGAAGTACACATCTAATTTCCTTTAAGAAATATCACTTGAAATTCACATTGAAGAAGAAATTCAAGAGTATAAACTCAGATAAACCTCATATGTATATTTCCAGACCCTATTTCTATGTCTGATCTTAAGGAAATAATGAGGTATGTTGTATAAGAACATTTCTTATTTAATTTAATGTATTAAAAATTTTACATAATATTTATTAATCACGTTATGCAACTTGAAAAACTAGAGTGAGAAAAAAATCAGAGTTTAACCTTCGCGCACTCAAACGAAATTTTTCTATGTTCAACATTTACGTCTAAAACAATGAGTAACATACTTCACTTTTATAGTTAGTGCTAGAGATCTGATCACAAATGAAACCAAACCTCAGCACGCATTTATACGTTTGGAGGAGTCTTTCAAAACTTTACTGCCTAGAATACATTTTTATAAAAGAAAATTGCTTACTTAAATTTTGGTAGTTTCCGTAAATTTATGACAATAATACATGTTTTACATTAAAAAATTATTATTTTAAAAACTTTATGTTTTCATACTATTGGCCCTATGTGAATGCTTTGTTGGATATATTTTTGAAAACTTCACCTTATCGTCGAAGAACTGTTTTGTATGTATTTTTCGTATAATAAATGAATAATGCTTCGCGTTATTCATATATCCTTAGGCATAAAATTATTGCTAAATATTGTAGCACACTAAAATATGTTTAGGTAAAATTTCACTTTGGTATTTTTTCTTCTGAGAGTTATATTAAATTTAAGATTTATTATTTTTTCTTTGGATATGAATTTATTAATTTATATGAATTAATCACTAAGTGAATAAAGTTATGGCAGTAATTTATTTGTATTTTAGAACACAGCAAAGATATTAAAGTAAGAAAAATTACTTCATGCGGTAGGTTAATATGAGATATGTAACGGACAGATTGTAACTTATATAAAAGATGCTATTTTAGTAATTTTGACTGAAAAAAATCTTGTACAATCGAGAAATTCTTGTGAACTGTTGCGAGATTTCGAAGTTCATTTTTTCATCAAGTTTTGGAGACACTCTTAAACAACATGATGTGACGGGCTACAAAACTTATCCACTTTGTCCAAAATACAATGGGACTCAAGTTGCTAATGCCCACATTTTGGCCTGCATCGTTTTAAATAAATGCGAGTTATTCTCGAGCGCTGAAGTTGTGCTCCATTGTTTCAAGGCGTTTGGGCTCATGAACCTGGTTTGATGTTGATTTTACGCCACAACGCAAATATTAGCTAACACTTGAAATAAAAACATTCTTCTCCTTAAAAATTATTTGCAGTTTCGCAACCAAAAATATGAAAAGAAAATCTGAACTGAGGAACTAAAACAATTTCTTAATAATCTTTTTATAAGGTGTGATTATTATTAGATTTTACTTTTAAATTACAAAATAAATAAATTACTTGACTAATATAAATTTAAAAAAAACTCTAATCCTTCAACAGAAATACTATTGAATGAATTTTTTTAACATAAAGTATATATTTATAAAATAATTTTTTGACCCAATCAATCAAATGGCTTAAAAATATTTATCAACAAGATACCAAGGAATAAAAAGAATTATTTGCCAATTATAAAAAACGTTTCACAGCCATTTTTTGCTCGTTGTCTCTAACGTTTTTGATAAATAGCAGCATACAAAATTGACAGAAAAATTAGATTTACTAAAAAAATTACCAACAATTTAATTGTATGTTAAAATTAGTTTTTTGCATTAAAATTAGCACAGATTCATTTACCTGATATACACAGAGTTATGTATGTCAAAACAAAGTTTTATGAAAAATTACCTATATTATTAACTACTTAATAAAAGGGAAATTTTTAATGAATAAAATTAAATGTCTTTAAGACATAAAATTGAAACAAAATGCTTGAATTATAAAAGTAAAATTGATTTAATTAATGTTCATCAGCTGATATATAAATCTGGTATGATATAAAATGCATTCGTATCGACGTACTATTCTTTTGATCCGAAACTAATTTTTGAAAAATGGCACATTTCTAAAGAAAAATCCCTAACCAGTAAAAAATTCATTTGTCTCATAGAGATTGTATTTCAGCAATATATTATTCGTGCTTTAAAATCAAATCTTGTCATGAATGCAACTTAAGTAAACAATCCTTTCAAACAAATGTGGTATTTATAATTTGTTCTGAATTTTGCAAGGTTCGTTATAAGAAACACTGAGAAAAAATCTTCTATATGAAAATTTCTCGCTTAATTATTTATGGTGCTAACATTGAAGGAATAAAAATCAGAATAGTTATTATCACAGTTTTAATGCCTGAAATGCTCATGCTATAATCGCCCTGTTTATATTTGGTACGAAATGTGTTCTTTAAAAGTTATAATCGTACTACGGAAATAAAATTCCGCAAGCGTTTTCTGAAATATTTGGAATTTTGCTTCAGAAATTTAGATATTTATGTTTATTTTCAAAACCACAAAAAATCTTTTAAAAAGGAATCCTGAGATTAAATGAAACGTGATTTCTAAAGGCTATAATTTTGGGAATTGGAATTGAATCGAATCTTGGCATTAATCTATGTAAAGTATAATTGCGTGAAAGAACAAGATATATGATAGACTGATAGAGAACAACTTTCAATAAAACGGTAATAAAAAAATTAAACAATGCTGTGTCTCTGATATCTATTCATTCGAGTTAAATTCAGAAACCGATAGAACAAAGAGGAAAAGAAAAGTAATTGTAAGGCATATTTTTTGTAGGATTTTTTTTTATATTATATTAAACCTGTTCGAAAATCTAGAAATTTTAAAGTGCAATAAATTATATACTTTTCAAAAATGAAAATCAAATTTATATTTACAGGTTAATATATATATAACTAATATATATAAGTATCTACACAATCTTATAAATTCTCTAGAGGTAGAGTGAACATATTATTTCAATAATATGCTTATGATTTAATTACAATCATAAAAAACATTTGGTTTTATGCTTGTAAGTCAATACAGAATAGGCCAAATTATGACAAAAATTTAACACTAACACATTAAAAAAACCCATACGGTTCATTTCTTATATTATCGCAAGAGACGTAAACAAAAATGACCTACATCTCTGTAAAAAACCCAACGAGAAAGTTTTACCAATTCAAATGATATAACAAATAAAATATTTTATATAAGAAAATTTCTAATTTAAAATTTGGTAGTTGCATTGAATTTATATTAATAACAAACGTTTTATACTCATGCGCATTATTTATTCAAGAAATTGATGTTTTCAAATCAATTGCCTTGTCTGGATGATTTGCTGGATATGCTTATGTAATATAACAAAATATTGTGTGCTAATCACAGTTTTACATTTTATTTTTTCTGAGATACTTGCAATTAAGCATTTCTGTAATTTAGATATTAATGAGAAAGTTGGCTATTACATTAATTTAAAATGGATTTCTGAATAATTAACTTTTAATTTAATGAAAAGAGATTCAAAGAATGATTTAAAATTTTAAATTACTTTCTTCAAAACTTTAATCCCTACAAATACTTATTATTAGATTGATTCACCTAATTGTCCTGTTATTGAAAAGCGTATTATATCTATGAATATAATCGGGTTTTAATATAAACATTGCAATAGACATTACAAATTTAAAGTGATAGAGATCCAAATCGGAGAAGGCAGAATAATGTAGAATGCTAGGAAATATTAGTTTAACGTTTGGGATGGTATACAATCTTTTGAGTAAAATACACACTCATCCATTCAGATAATTTCGCTCCAGAATATGCACTGTTCCTTCTCCACTTCGCACTTCATGTTTTGGAAATTCAGCGCTGCACAGGATTTTCCAAAATATTCATCACAAATAAAAATGAAATTAATATAACCACGTCAACATCCACATTGCGGAAAGGATTTTTTATGTTTATGCACTAGAGGGAAGAATATCTGCATGTCAAACAAAGAGAGGAGTTGATTCAGAATACATACAACTGCCCTTCATAAATGTGCGTGATTGGTTTCCGGTGAGAAATCGACCAATAAAATTGCGATGAGGTTGGGACACATCATAAGGAATAAAAGATTTGTCGATATGACAAAAGAAGACATCATAGCCAGTATCGATTGCTACGTGGTCCCCCTGACCGATGAAGACCTTGAGATGACAAAGTTTGCAAGTGAGTAAGAAAACGAAAAGGAAAACGAGGAAGAAACTGAAAAGCTTGGCCTTAACCGGGAGAATATGTAACAGTTGCGCAAAAGTTGCAAGAGTGATAAAAATTAGCACAAGACATTGACGACAATATGGTTCAAACTGTCGAGTTAACAATCGTGTTGACAGGGTTATGTTCTTGTACAGAAGAATTTTGAGGGAAAAGAAAAAGCAAAGTCAACAGCTATCCATCACCATAATTCTCTCCAAGTCAAAGCTTCAGGCTTTACCGTCAGCGCCTCCTGCAGAAGAGTCTTTCCGAGTGAACCTAAGGCTTCTACGAGTCAAGAGAGAGCTTCTCCTCTGCCAACAACACAGGACTCTTAGCCTCTCTCAGAAAGCAGTGTTGAATAATGCTTAATACTTTATAAAATTTAACGGAAAATAGATTAACCTTATTGATAAGGACTTCACGTTTAAGTAAATACATAAACTGTTTTAATTTTAGTCTAAAATGAGTAAAGTATAAATATTGTAAACATATTTAAAAATTCCGTGTACCCACATACACGAATATTTCTAGGGGCATTCCTACTTCGCGGTTTTTCAGCGTTTGAGATTTAGAGAAAAATCTTTGATTACTAATTTACTTATTCAAACTATACCAATCGTCTAACACAAAAGCTGTTCTCACTTGATTTAATCATCTAATTGTGTTGCTATGAAGTACAAATCTTTTTTCTATTAAGAAATATAACTTTAAAAAAAAAGCTAAAATATAAAGCGAATAGATGAAAGGCCAAACCTGAGATGAAATAAATGTTATGTAAGCTGTCAGGAAATTTCAGTTTAAAATTTCGTAATGAGATGCTGCCATTGGTAAATATATATATGGAAACCCATTTTTTCATATAGTTTGAGTAATAAAAACTAATGCCCTAAAGAGGCAAAAAAATGAAAAAAATCAACTATTGATAGCATGCGGTTTTCAAGAGATTTCATTAATGAAATTTTACTGCATCCTGACCTTTTTATTCTCTCTATATATTGGAATCAAAAAAGTTATAAATGGCTTGCGAAATGCCAGGCGCATTAACCGGTCCTACTTTGACAATATACAGTATACTCATGGAATACCCAGGGGGTATCGGATACACCAAAGATGCATCAAAAGCCCCTTTGATTCTAAAGAGAGGTGCATTGTGGTGGTTATGATCAACAATGGCTAATACACTGGTTTTGATATCCACATTTTACAAGAAGCTGAAATTTCAGCCATTTGCACTTTGCATGATATATTTTCAGTCAAATGAATTTTGCTTTGATCTCCAGTCTTTCCTAGAATTACTTTTTGTGCTTTTAATTCTGCGTGATTGAACACCTTCTTGAAAATAGTAAATTATGAAAATAATTATGAGAGAATAATTCAAAATTTTGCTTTATAAATATTCATATTCAACAATGCAAACAAAAATGAACAATGATGTAAATTGATTGTTCTGCATAGTAATGTATCTCTCCAGTCTGTCTCACAAAAATACATAATTTGCTTTTGCAGTTTTAATACAATAACAAGAACTTGCATAAGAAATGATCATGTATACGACATTTTTAGAGCGGCTGCTTTATTTATCCAGTGAAGTCCGGTTGCACGTAATTTTAGAAGATATGGACATTGTTTCCTTTTCGTGGTACTTGCATTTGCTTTAAAATATTACGATGCTGATCAAGCTGATTTTAAAATTATTGTTTAACTGTAAAGAAAATTAATTTTTCCCTCTAAAAATAAAATTAGTTCAGTTTTATATTATCATAGCTATAATTTCTTCAATGTGTTTCTCATTTAAGAATGTGACTACCAATATACAATTATGAAAGTTTAGTATGGTTATTATTGTAATTGCTTTATAATTAAGTAAGAAATTGCTGATTTCTTCGAAGAGGAAAAAACATTCAAAAGATTAGGTGAAGATGAAAATGAGTTTCCTCGGCTTTCTGCTTAAAATTTTATGCCAATTACACTCGTTTGTCTTCATTTCGGAAGAAAAAAACCTCTATTTTACAATTCATCATGATAGAGAAAAATGTGCGATAATATCCATTTGAATGTCAAAAAAACAAAACATTGCTCTTCCTTTTTAATATTCTATATTCCGTTGTTTTCTGAGCTTAAAACTGTTCGTCGCTTTCCCTGTTAAATATCTGTTACTTCAAACAGACCTTTTGCAAGATTGAGTTTAGAAACACAAAGAGGAGGAAAATTATATAACTTAAAACAAACAATACCATCAATATGTTGCTGGTGAACTCAAGTTTTTTTACATCAAATCAACATGAAATTAAATGCACCTCAGAAAAACGAAAGCTAAAACGTAATATAAAGCAGTTACTTTTTTCTTATTCTTTAGCATATTTTATATACCTAATGATAAAGTGATGAAGATATTTTACTTTTGTGTTACAATGTTACATTTACAAATGCAGCTAAAAATGTAAGTAAAAGTATAAATATTTAATAAATCAATAAGTAAAATTTTTTAATAAATTATTTAATACTTCAATTTTACCATTAATGATAGCAGCAGTGGTTAAATAGCTTATGAGCTTCTTAATAAGACTTAATGCTTATTTCCCTTTTTTATAATAAACCAAATATTTAAAATCAATACATTAAAGTTATTATTATTATGCTACCGCATTTTATGCAACTAATGATAAAATGATGAAGATATTTTACTTTTGTGTTAATTTTGTACTTTAGTGATTGTAAATTTATAAATGAAAATAAATACTGTCTCGACCTATAAATTCTCATAACTGATCTGAACTGCCTGATTACATACTTTATCAGTATCAGTTATTGTAGTCAACAGTAATAGTGTTTTTACTCAAACTATATGAAAAAATGGGTTCCCATATATATTACCAATTGCAGCATCTCATTCCAAATTTATACTGGAATATCCCCGGCAGCTTACTCAACATCATTCTGACATCTCAAGCTTGGCGTTTCATCTATTCGCTTTATATTTGAGTTTCTTCTTCAATCATTATTTCAAGTTGTATTTCTTAATGTAAATATGATGTGTACTTAACAACAACACAATTAAATGAATCAATAAAGTGAGAACAGCTTATAAGTCAAAACATTAGTTTTGTTTGAATAAGTAAATTAGTAATGAAAAATTTTTCTTCAAATTTCTACTTATTATTTTTCATAATTATTCTGCATACTTCTTTTTAAAATTTTGTTTTTTTATCAATGAATTTTAAGAGTTTAAGTGCAATTTCCAAGGAAAAAACTACAAAACAGTTCTCCGGTGATAAGTTGAAATTTTCCAAATATGTATGCAACAAAGCATTCACACAGATGGCCAATAATACGAAAACTATAATTTTATTTAATTGATAAATTATTAATGGAAAACATGTATTATTGATATAAATTTATGGAAACTACCAAAATTTAAATAAGATAATTTTCATATATAAAAAATGTATTCTAGGCACGAAAGTTATAGACATAACCACCGTGATATATAAATACATGCGGAGGTTTGGTTGCGTTTGTGATCAGAGCTCTAGCAGTAACGGTAAAAGAGAAGTACGTCGATTATTGTTGTTGCATATGTTGATTAGAGAAGAATATTATTAGTTGGAGCAAATGATAAAATTTTTCGTTTTTCTCTGTCGTGTTGCATATTATAGTTAATAAATATTAATTATAAAATTTTTAAGACATAGAATTAAATAAAAAATTTCCTTATAGAATATATATACATATATATATATATATATATATATATATATATATATATATATATACTTTATTATTTTTCTAAGATAAGAAATTGAATTATGGGTTGCAAATATCTATTCTGTTTCAAGCCATTTCAAATTATTTGCAAAACATACCTGAAGGATGCAAAATTTCATCTTGATATGTAATTCTGTGTTAACTTTTAAATAGCAAAAGAGAAAATACTTTAAAAAAAATGGATGAAATGCATTTTTGTGCCTTTAATCACACTTTTTATTCTAGCATTTGAATAGGTTTTCAATAAAGTTTTCCTTCACTCTAATTTGTGTGAATCTCTTCTTTAAACTGGAATTTCGAAGCTTTTTTTACATCAGCAACAATAGATTTGTGCGAGAATTTGAATATTAAAATTTGCATTAGAATTAAATTTACCAATCAAATCTATTTTACAATTTCACATTTAAATATGCTAATTTAAATAAGCAAGCTTTCATGTAATTTTATAAATTTTTTATCAGGCAGTAAATATTTTTATTCTATAGCAGAAAAGAAACGGGCAGGAATTTACAGTGCATAAATTGAAAGTAAATAATCTTTCATAAATATATAAATCCAAAACTCTACGAAAGTTCTTTTAAAAGAAGTGCAAAAGATCATTTTCAAAAGAAAAAAAAACCTTCTATAAAATTGCATCTTTCAGGCAAGTTAATGACCATCTATAAATGTCGGGTTGAATAAATTTTTGGAAAATTCCAACTTATCACTGAAGAACTGTTTTGTAGTTTTCTGCCTTGAGGGACTTGCAGTTTTACGATTATATATTTTATGTATTAGTTAACATTGATACCAAAACAAAATTAAAAAAAATTCTACGGATCAATTATGAAAAATAATATAACAAGAGTTTTAATTACTCTAATTTACTAATTCAAATAGTACCAATCTTTAGAGACATAAGGTGTTCTAACTAGATTGATTCATGCAAATGTATTTGTATGAAGTACACATCTAATTTCCTTTAAAAAATATCACTTGAAATTCACATTGAAGAAGAAAATCAAGAGTATAAACTCAGATAAACCTCATATGTATATTTCCAGACCCTATTTCTATGTCTGATCTTAAGGAAATAATGAGGTATGTTGTATAAGAACATTTCTTATTTAATTTAATGTATTAAAAATTTTATATTATATTTATTAACCACGTTATGCAACTTGAAAAACTAGAGTGAGAAAAAAAACAGAGTTTAACCTTCGCTCATTGAGACGAAATTTTTCTCGGTTCAACATTTACGTCAAAAACAATGAGTAACATACTTCACTTTTATAGTTAGTGCTAGAGATCTGATCACAAATGAAACCAAACCTCAGCACGCATTTATATGTACGGAGGTGTCTTTTAAAACTGTACTGCCTACAATACATTTTTATAAAAGAAAATTGCTTACTTAAATTTTGGTAGTTTCCGTAAATTTATGACAATAATACATGTTTTACATTAAAAAATTATTATTTTAAAAACTTTATGTTTTCATACTATTGGCACTATGTGAATGCTTTGTTGGATATATTTTTGAAAACTTTACCTTATCGTCAAAGAACTGTTTTGTATGTATATTTCGTATAATAAATGTATAATTAATGAATAATGCATCGCATTATTCATATATCCTATGCATAAAATTATTGCTAAATATTGTAGCATACGATAATATGTTTAGGTAAAATTTCCCTTTGGTTTTTTTTTCTGAGAGTTATATTAAATTTAAGATTAATTATTTTGTCTTTGGATATGAATTTATTAATTTATATAAATTAATCACTAATTGAATTTTGTGAATTATGACAGTAATTTATTTGTATTTCAGAACACAGCAAGTTATTAAAGTAAGAAAAATTGCTTCATACGGTAGGTTAATATCAGATATGTAACGGACAGATTGTAACTTATATAAAATATGCTATTTTAGTAATTTTGACTGAAAAAAATCTTGTACAATCGAGAAATTCTTACGAACTGTTGCGAGATTTCGAAGTTCATTTTTTCATCAAGTTTTGGAGACACTCTTAATCAACATGATGTGACGGGCTACAAAATTTATCCACTTTGTCCAAAATACATAGGGACTCAAGTTGCTAATGCCCACATTTTGGCCTGCATCGTTTTAAATAAATGCGAGTGATTCTCGAGCGCTGAAGTTGTGCTCCATTGTTTCAAGGCGTTTGGGCTCATGAACCTGGTTTGATGTTGATTTTACGCCACAACGCAAATATTAGCTAACACTTGAAATAAAAACATTCTTCTCCTTAAAAATTATTTGCAGTTTCGCAACCAAAAATATGAAAAGAAAATCTGAACTGAGGAACTAAAACAATTTCTTAATAATCTTTTTATACGGTGTGATTATTATTAGATTTTACTTTTAAATTACAAAATAAATGAATTACTTGACTAAAATAAATAAAAAAACTCTAATCCTTCAACAGAAGTACTATAGCATGAATTTTTTTAACATAAAGTATATATTTATAAAATAATTTTTTGCCCAATCAATCAAATGGCTTAAAAATATTTATCAACAAGATACCAAGGATTAAAAAGAATTATTTGCCAATTATAAAAAACGATTCACAGCCATTTTTTGCTCGTTGTCTCTAAAGTTTTTGATAAATAGCAGCATATAAAATTGACAGAAAAATTAGATTTACTAAAAAAATTGCCAACAATTTAAATGTATGTTAAAAATTTGTTTTTCGCATTAAAATTAGCACAGATTCTGCTACCTGATATACACAGAGTTAGGTATGTCAAAACACACTATTTTATGAAAAATGTCCTATATTATTAACTACTTAATAAAAGAGAAAATTTTAATAAATAAAATTAAATGTCTTTAAGACATAAAATTGAAACAAAATGCTTGAATTATAAAAGTAAAATTGATTTAATTAATGTTCATCAGCTGATATATAAATCTGGTATGATATAAAATGCATTCGTATCGACGTGCTATTCTTTTGATCCGAAACTAATTTTTAAAAAAATGGCACATTTCTAAAGAAAAATCCCTAACCAGTGAAAAATTCATTTGTCTCATAGAGATTGTATTTCAGCAATATATTATTCGTGCTTTAAAATCAAATCTTTAAGAAATTTTGTCATGAATGCAACTTAAGTAAACAATCCTTTCAAACAAATGTGGTATTTATAAATTGTTCTCAATTTTGCAAGGTTCGTTATAAGAAACACTGACAAAAAATCTTCTATATGAAAATTTCTCGCTTAATTATTTATGGTGCTAACAATGAAGGAATAAAAATCAGAATAGTTATTATCACAGTTTTAATGCCTGAAATGCTCATGCTATAATCACCCTGTCTATATTTAGTTTAAAATGTGTTCTTTAAAAGTTATAAGTGTATTATGTAAATAAAATTCCGCAAGTATCTTCTGAAGTATTTGGAATCTTGCTTCAGTATTTTAGATATTTATGTATATTTTAAAAACCGCAACAAAACTTTTAAAATGGAATATTAAGATTAAATTAATAAAACGTGATTTCTAAAGGTTATAATTTTGTGAATTGGAATTGAATAGAATCTTGGCATTAATCTATGTAAAGTATAATTGCGTGAAAGAAAAAGATATGAAAGTATGATAGAGAAGAACTTTCAATAAAACGGTAATAAAAAAATTAAGCAATGTTCTGTCTGATATCTATTCATTCGATTTAAATTCAGAAACTGATAGAACAAAAAGGAAATGGAAAGTAATTGTATGGCAATGTTTTGTAGATAATTCTATAGCATCTTAAATGCGAAAAAATCATAAAGAAAAATTTAAACACAATCTCTCCAAAACTGTATAACGGACTTTAATATATTAGAGATTATATGCATATTTAATGACCTGATTTCGCTTTGAGTGTTTTAAAATGCACTTTTATGGAAACTGAGAACACATTGTAAAGCGATTTGGTAGAATGCTTCAATCCATTTGTAATTACAACACGTTAATAAGTATGGAATTAAGCCTTTCTCCATATTAAAATTACGGAACTATAATATTTACACATTTCGGAGTTTTTTTATATTACGGTAAACCTGTGTGAAAAACTAGAAATTTTGAAGTGCAATAAATTATATACTTTTTAAAAATGTAAATTAAATTTAAATTTACGGGTTAATATTTATATAAGTATCTATACAATTTTATAAATTCTCTGGAAGTAGATTGATCATATTATTTCAATAATATACTTGTGAATTAATTACAATCATAAAAAACATTTGGCTTCATGATTGAAATTAAATGCAGAATAGGCCAAATTATGACAAAAATTTTACACTAACAAATAAAAAAAACATATGATTCATATCTTATATTATTACAAGAGATGTGGACAAAAATTATCTACACCTCTGTAAAGAACGCACGTATACGTTAGTGTAACAAATAACATTACAAATAAAATATTTTATATAAGAAAATTTCTAATTTAAAATTTGGTGGTTACATTGAATTAATATAAATAACGAATGTTTTATATTCATGCGCATAATTGTTTCAAGAAAGTGATGTTTTCAAATCAATTGCCTTGTCTGGATGTTTTGCTGGATACGTTTATGTAATATGACAAAATATTGTATGCTAATCACAATTTTACATTTTATTTATTTTTCTTGCAATTAGGCATTCCTGTAATTTAGATATTAATGAGAAAGTTGGCTAATATTAATTTAAAATGGATTTCTTCTGAATAATTAATTTTCAATTTAATGAAAAGAGATTCAAAGAATGATTTTAATTTTTAGATTACTTTCTTCAAAACATTAATCCCTACAAATACTTATCCTTAGATTGATTCACCTAATTGTCCTGTTATTGAAAAGCATATTATATCTATGAACAATCGGGTTTTAATATAAACATTAAAATAGATATTACAAATTTAAAGTGATAGAGATCCAAATCGGAGAAGGCAGAATAATGTAGAATGCTAGGAAATATTAGTTTAACGTTAGGGTTATGATGCAATCTTTTGAGCTAGATACACACTCATTCATTCAGATAATTTCTCTCAAGAATAGGCACTGTTCTTTCACCACTTTGCACTTCATGTTTTGGAAACTCAGCGCTTCACGGGATTTTCCAAAAGATTCATCACAAATGAAAATGAAATTAATATCACCACGTCAACATCCACATTGCGGAAAGGATTTTTTTTTGTGTTTATGCACTAGAGAGAATATCTGCATGTCAAACAAAGAGAGGAGTTGATTCAGAGTACATACAACGGCCCTTCATAAAGGTGCGTGATTGATTTTCGGTGAGACATCGACCAATGAAATTACGGTGAGTCTGGCTCACATCACAAGGAATAAATGATTTGTCGAAATGACAAAAGAAGACATCATAGCCTTTATCGATTGCCACTTGGTTCCCGTGACCGATGCAGAAGTTGAGATGACAAAGTTTGCAAGTGAGTAAGAAAACGAAAAGGAAAACCAGGAAGAAACTGAAAAGCTTGGCTTTACCCGGGAGAATCTGCAACAGTTTCGCAAAAGTTGCAAAAGAGATAACAATTTGCACAAGACATTCACGACAATATGGTTCAAACTGTCGAGTTAACAATCGTGTTGACAGGGTTATGTTCTTGTACAGAAGAATTTTGAAGGAAAAGAAAAAGCAAAGATCTAATGTCATCTACCCATCACCATATTTCTCTCCAAGTCAAAGCTTCAGGCTTTACCGTCAGCACCTACTGCAGAAGAGTCTTTCCGAGTGAACCTAAGGCTTCTACGAGTCAAGAGTGAGCTACTCCTCTGCCAACAACACAGGACTCTTAGCCTCTCTCAGAAAGCAGTGTTGAATAATGTTTAATACTTTATAAGATTTAACGGAATATAGATTAACCTTATTGATAAGCACTTTAAGTAAATACATAAACGGTTGTAATTTTAGTCTAAAATGAGTAAAGTATAAATATTGTAAACATATTTAAAAAATCCGCGTACCCACATACACGAATGTTTCTAGGGGCATTCCAACTTCGCGGTTTTTCAGCGTTTGAGATTTAGAGAAAAATCTTTGATTACCAATTTACTTATTCAAACTATACCAATCGTTTTACATATAAGCTGTTCTCACTTGATTGATTCATCTAATTGTGTTCCTATGAAGTACACATCTTTTTTCTATTAAGAAATATGACTTGAAATTAAAATTGAAAAAAATAAAAACTAAAATATAAAGCGAATACATGAAACACCAAACCTGAAATTAAATTAATGTTATGTAAGCTGTCAGGAAATTTCAGTTTAAAATTTGGAATGAGATGTTGAATTTGGAGATATTAATGGAAACCCGTTCCCCCTTATATAGTTTCACGATAAAAACTAATGCTTTTAACTTTGTATGAATAATTGATACTGATAAAGATTGTAATTAGGAAGTTTAGACTAATAATGGGAATTTATAGGACGAGACTGTATTTATTTACGATTATATATTTACAATCACTAAAATACTAACTTAACACAAAAGTAAAATATCATCATTTTATATATAGGTATATAAAAGAGGCTAATATAATAATAACAACTTTAATGTATTGGTTTAAAATATTTGGTACAATATAAAAAATTTAAGTAACCATAAAGTCTTAATAAGTAGCCCATGAGCTAATTAATCACAGCTGTTATCATTAAGTGTGATACTGAATTTTGGAATAATTTTTTAAGGGTCTTTATTAAATAACTATCTATATTTTCATTCATATTTTTAGATGCGTTTGTAAATGCGTGAGGCTGTGAAGGAAACGAAATATCAATGATTATAAGAGTGATTGTTTTTTGTATAATTTAAACATAATTTTATCAAAATTTTTTTATCTGCTAAGTTATTTTTTTCAAAGGTTTTGCAAAGAATTTACAACTTTCTGAAGAAGGAGTTTGCTTATAACTTTTGAAACTAATATAAGAAACCGGGAAAGAAATTGCTTAATATTTCACTTTAGCTTTTGTTTGTCTGAGTTACAAATAGTTTCAAGTTGATTTGTTATAAATACTTTGAGTTTCCGGGCAGTATATTAGTTTTGCTGTTTGCTTTATATTTTCATATTTTTCTTCTTCTTTCAAGTATGCAAAATGCCTGTCTGAAACAGCAACCAACAGTTTCAAGATCAGAAAACAATGGAACACAGAGTAATAAAAAGGAAGAGCAAAGTTTTGTTTTGCTTGACATTCAAATGGATATTATCTCACATTTTTTTAATATCGAGATGAATATTAAAATAGGTTTTCCTTCCGAATTCACACAAATGAGAATCATTGGCATAAAATTTGAAGCAAGAAGTCTATGAAACTCATTTTCATTTTAGCTTAACCTTTTGAAAGTTTTTTCCTCTTCGAAGAAAATCAGCAATTTCTTACTTGTTTATAAAGCAATTACAAAATAGCTAACTAAACTTTCATTATTGTATATTGGTAGTCACATTCTTAAATCATAAACACATTGAAGAAATTATAGATAATGCAAAACTGAACTTACATTATTGAAAGTTGCAAAAAATTAATTTTCTTTACAGCTAAACAATAATTTTAAAACAGCTTGATCAGTATCATAACATTTTTAAGCAAATGCAAGTATCATGAAAAGGAAAAAATGTCCATATCTTCTAAAATTACGTGCAAACAAACTTCGCTGGATAGATAAAGATGTCACTCAGAAAGTGTCGCACACATGATCTTTTCTTATATAAATTCTTGTTATTGTTTTGAAAGTGAAAATGCAAACTACGTATTTTATGTGTATTTGTGTGAGACAGACAGAGAGAGAGAGAGAGAGACTTTACTATGCAGAACAATCAATTTACATAATTGTTCATTTTTGTTTGTACTGTTGAATATAAATATTTTATATGTATGAGAGAGAGAGAGAGAGAGATAGAGAGAGAGAGAGAGATTATTATGTGCAGTACAAACAAATTTAAGTAATTTTTTATTTTTGTTTGCAATTATGAAAATGAATATTTAAAAGAAAAATTTAGAATTATTCTGTCATAATTATGTTCATATGTTACTGCTTTATAGAAGGTGTTCAATCACACAAATAAAAAAAATGTAAGTCAAGGAAAGGTTTAAGATCAGAGCAAAATTTATTCGATTGATAATATGTCATGCAAAGTGCAAATGGCTGATATTTAGGATTTTTGTGAAATGTGTATAACAAACTCAGTTCAGTAGACATTGCTGAGCATGACCACCTCTCTGTAGAATCAAAGAGGCTTATCATGCATCTCTTAGGTGTATCCGATATGTCCTCGCTGGATAGATAAAGATAAAGTATTCCATGTGTATACTGTATTTTGTCAAAGTTGTTCCTGTTAATACACCTGGCATTTCCAGGCTCTTTGTTACACTTTTGATTGGCAATGTGTAGAGATTGAAAATGTCCGCATGCAATAAAATTTGTTTGACAAAATCTTTGTAAAACGAAGTGCTATGAATAGTTGATTGTTTTTTATATACAAGAACAGCCAAAATGTGAGCCCAGAAAATGTAAAAGTTAACAAAGCTAGAGAGGGTAGGTTTTAAGATTATTGACATTTGACTGTGAAATATTGAGTGATAGATAAGAACAACAAACTTCTACTTTGCTCCTGCTAAGAATCGATAGTATTTCGCATATTTTGAGAGAAATTATAAAATGTTTTCTAAATGAAAAAAAGAGAAAGAATTGAAGAAAAGGAAAATCAATACGCTAAGTAATTAAGTGATATTTTGTTATATGTTGTTTAAAATACCATCATTTAGAGCAAGATATTATTTGCTTTATTGAATTTCACAGGATATGTTTCTTAGTGCGATTCAAATTAAAATTTAAAGTTTTTTCCAACTATTGAATTAGGCAAGATTTGAATTGTAAAAAAATTACAAAAGTATAGTAAAAATGTATGGAAAGATAAAAAATGGAAAAAATATTATGAATAATTAATCAATAAAAAAGATAGGTAAAAATAATTCAACTATTGTATATATGCCAAAAATATATCTTGATGAATATGCACCTAGTACGTTTAGGGAAATGTGATGAATGTAAAATCAGATTAATTTTTCAATTTAACAATTACAATCATAAGCAAATATACAATCTATAAAATAATACAAGAACGTGCAATAAAAATAGCCTTTGAGTTAAAGGAATTTGTTTTTGTTTAAACTGAAGTTACCTGGGTAGGCTAGTTAAATTAATTTTTACAAGATTTTATTCATTATATAAATTATTACTTTTATTTCAATGAAAGAATAAATAAACCATTTATAACTATATTGTTTTAACTATATAGTAAAACTATATAGTTAAAACTATATAAGTGTATAACTATATAGTAAAATTTAAATCCAAAACAATTCGGAAATTCTTTTTAAAAAAGTGCAAAAGATCTAGTTCAAAATGAAAAAAAAATATTCCTTCTAAATTATTGCATCCTGTAGGCATGTTTTCCAAATAATTTAAAATGGCTTGAAACAGAAAATGTATTTCCAGTCCCTAATTCAATGTCTTATCTTTGGAAAATAAGAAAGTATGTTTCATAAGATTCTTATTTATTTTTCTCATATGTTAAAAATTTAATGATACTTATTATAATATGCAGCATCAAAGTTATATAAAGGAAAAGATCATATTCCAACATTTTCTCATTTTAAGGATATACTTCTCTAATTAACATATAGATTGAAAATAGTGTGACGTACTTTTCTTTTACTGTTGATGCTCTAGAGATCTGGTTCAAAAACGAAATCAAATCTCTGCATACTTTTACACAACACGGTGGTTTGTCCATAACTTTCATATCTAAAATAATTTTTATGTAAGGAAATTTCTTATTTAAATTTTGGTAGTTTCCGTAAATTTATATCAATAATACATGTTTTATATTAATAACTTATCAATTAAAAATTTTTATTTTTATATTGGCCATCTGCAAATGCTTTGTTGGATATATTTTCGGAAAATTTCACAACTTATCACCGGAGAACTGTTTTGTAGTTATTTTCCTAGGAAATTGCACTTAAACTCCTATAATTCGTGGGAAAAAAACAAAATTTTAAAAAGAAGTATGCAGAATAATTATGAAAAATAATAAGTAGAGATTTGAAAAAAAATCTTTCATATTACTAATTTACTTATTCAAACAAAACTAATGTTTTGACTTTTAAGCTGTTCTCACTTTATTGATTCATATAATTGTGTTGTTGTTAAGTACACATCGTATTTCCATTAAGAAATATAATTTAAAATAATTATTGAGGGAGAAACTCAAATATAAGGCGAATAGATGAAACGCCAAGCTTGAGATGTCAAAATGATGTTGAGTAATCTGCCAGGAAATTCCAGTTTAAAATTTGGAATGAGATGCTGCCTTTGCAGATATTTATGGAATATCCCTCATTTAGTTTCACTCATGAAACTAGTGCTCTTGAGTATGTTTGAATAACTGATACTGATAAAGTATGTAATTAGGAATTTCAGATCAATTAAAGAAATGCATGGGATGAGACAGTATTTATATTAATTTTTATTATATATTAAATATTTATTTACATTTATATGTTTATTATCACTAAAAGACAAATTTAGCACAAAAATGAAATATCTTCATTGTTTTATCATTAGCTGTAAAAATTCGCTAGCATAATAGTAGAATTTTAATGCATTGAATTTAAATATTTGGGTCATTATAAAAAAGGAAAATAAGCATTAAGTCTTATTAAGAAGCTCATAAGCTATTAAATGACTACTGCTATTATCAAGTGTGAAATATAGAATTATTGAATATTTTATTAAGGGTTTTTACTTATTAAACAATTAAACTTTGACTTATATTTTTAGCTGTGTGTTTAAATGTGTGAAGCTGTGAAGGGAACAAAATATCAATGATTATAAGATTGATTATTTTTTGTAAATTAAACATAATTTTATCAAAAATGCCATATCTACTGCGTTATTTTTTCGAAAGAATTTGCCAAGAATTTACAATTTGCTGTAGAACGAATTTACTTATTACTGCTGAAACTAATATAAGGAACCAAGAAAAAAAAGCAACTGCTTGATATTTCATTTCAGATTTCGTTTTTCTGAAGTATTAATAATTTCATTTTGATTTGATGTAAAGAATTTGTGTTCGTGTGCAATATATTAGTTGTGCTTCTTTGTTTTAGGTTACATTATTTTTTTCCTTTTGTGTTTCTAAGCTCTATCTCGCAAAACGCCTGTCTGAAATAACAGATACTTATCAAAGATAGCGTAAAACAGATTCTAGTTCAGAAAAAAATGGAACAAAGAGTAATAAAAAGTAACAGCAAAGTTTTGTTTTGTTTTACATTCAAGTGGATATTATCTCACATTTTTCTCTATCGTGATGAATTGTGAAACAGGATTTTCTTCCGAAATGAAGACAAGCAAGAGCCATTGGCCTAAAATCTGAAGCAAGAAGCCAAAGAAAGTCATTTTCATTTTCGTTTAAGACTGAAAACCTTTCGAAAGTTTTTTCTTTCGAAGAAAATCCACAATTTCTTATTTGTATATAAAGCAATTGCAAGATAACCAACTAAATAGCCTGATCAGTGTTGGAATCTTTTTAAGCAAATGCAAGTACCATGAAAATTAAAAAATAAACCTCAGTTCTTAAACTACGTGCAACCAAACTTCGCTAGACAGACAAATCGTATGTCTTATACATGATCATTTGTTAAATAAATTTTTGTTAGTGTAAATACAAATTGCGTATTTTATGTGTGAGTGTGAAACAGAGAGAGAGAGAGAGTTAGAAAGAGAAAGGGTTAGAGAGAGAGAAATGGTTAGAGAACGAGGGTTAGAGAGAAAAAGGGTTAGAGAGAGAGTTATAGAGAGCGGGTTAGAGAGAGAGAGACTTTACTATGCGGAACAATCACTTTACATCATTGTTTATTTTTGTTAGAATTGTTGAATATGAATATTATAGAATATGCTGGTTTTACTCGATCTAAGGAAACTGTTGATGAACGATCTTTCAGCTGGATGTTGATTGTTTTTGATGATCGTTGAAATACCCTGATAGTTTCATAAAGCAAGCTTTTGATTTTTTCTTCCTTTGAAAAATGTCCTCCATGAGAAACCACTAAATGCAAGAAAATATAATTACCGCAACATATCTAATTTCCTTCTACATTAATGAAAGGAATTTCAACTCAATAAAAAATAACTAATTAATAAAAAGTTATTTTCATATATTTTAGGAATTATTTGATATCTTTTCACTTGATACATGCATAAAAATTTACTTAGTGAAGAGGAATGTAGCATTCTTAACAAAGCTAAGACAGCAATAGATATTAATCAAGAGTAAATATCATTTTTAAACTTATTTTCTTTTAACATGTATCTATACTATTTTCAAGTGGATGTAGATATCAGAAACTAAAATGATTAGTTCCTAAATTCTATATACATTGAACTACTGGGAAAACTGACGGCTTGTTAATTTATAAATAAGCTACATGACACGATTTTTAAAATTAATACAATGAAAGTGTATATTAAACATCTAACATAACTTATTTTGGAAATATGGCAGTTTTTATTCAATAAGAAAATATTAACGTTCATTAACTCAGCCATTTTACATGCGTGAATTAAATTTGCACCGAAGGTAATTAACTTTTGAAATGTTTTCTCATCTGTCTGAAAGTATGAAAGATACAAATAATAGTGAATAAATGATTAAACACCACCATATTTCTAAAACCGTATTATGGATTTTAAGAAGCAAAGCATCACATAAAATGTCGATTAGATGTTGTTTTGATTTTGTTGAGGATTTCAGATGTATTCAAATAGGCTATGTGAACGAAGAATGTAATGTGTTTTGAGAAGCACGTCTTTCGAATTTTAACGTGATCGAATGGAGCTTATTTAAAAGCTGTCCACCATCATTTATTCGTTTCAAGAGGTAAAAACCTATGAAACGGAAGTATGTATATCAGCACGTGCAATTTCAATAGATTCCGAGTAAACAATTTCACAATCATGATTCTTTAAAATGTTCTCAAACAGCTCGTAAATACCTGTTGGATTTAAAAATGCCGCTGGCTGGATTGAACTTTTACAAATTGAAAAAACTAGTTTTAAAATGTTAATCATAATCTGTTACAGTTAAGGAATGACAGCAAAATTGTCGACCACTGACATACAAATCTGCATTATATAGCTATCAAAGGGAATATTTCTGACATTTTCTTATATTTTGAGATGAAATATTTGTAGTATTGATGGAATGGCTTAATACTGTCATTTTCTAGGGAAGGAGATCAAAAATATTATTGGGAGCCAGTAAATAAAATTATGATCCTACAACTTTCAATTGGATGCAAAGAACGATTAATTTGAGCAGAAAACAAACTTAAAACAACAGCAGAATCTCTAAAGCAGGAGGTGTACAATTTTTCAGATCGTTCAGGCAGAAAGACAGTTTTTAAACAAGATGTTGCTAATTATTTGAAATTATATAGTAATGAATGTTCTAAGGCAGAAAAAACGTGATACAGACTTATATACATTAACATACATGTATCACATTAAAAATATTTTTACGATTTTAATGTGTAATTTGTATTAAGAAAGGCATTCACTATCTATTTAAAAATATTTGTATAATATTTCACTCTAAGAATTTATAATATAATATAATAAATAGTTTAACGCATATAAAACGTTTTGGTAAAAATGAAAAATTTTCATTGCGATTGTCACAAGAAGCGTTAAATTCTTTAACGCAAAACTATAATAGAAATACCACAAAACGCAATCAAAGAGAAATTAGGAACAAAATTATCAGCAAATATGCAGAAAAACTGATATTTAAAGCATACATTTTTTTACTGTAGAAGAAAAGTACAGCTCAATATAAACCAAATTTCCGTATATAGAATAAACACCTATTAAGAAAAACGACAGCGAAAAAAACTAAGAAAATATTTTTATAAGAAAATTTCTTACTAAAATTTGGTAGTTATATAAAATTCATAAGAAAATACATGTTTTGATGCAAAGTCTTGAGTCCAGTAAATTTTCATATTCGCATCATAAATTTGTAAAAGCAATTGCAGAATAAAAGATTTGAAACAACTACATAGTAATCTTTATAAGATATGACATTAGTATTAATTTTTTTCTTTGGTGTAACATAGATAAATCACTTAATATAAAATCTAAGGACCAAAATGTCTCTAATCCTCCAAAAGCAATATTGTAGAAAAAAATATTTAATTAAAAATATAGATAAATACAAAATTATTGTATTTTAAAATCAAACATTTAAATGAGAAGAGTAACAATCAATTTTAATATACTCCTACTAGTGAAAAATAAAATTATTGGCCTCTTATACAAAACATCTTCGCAAACATTTCCTGCTCGTACTGACTAAATATTTTCTCTAAGTGTGGCGCATAAGAATATAGGATGCCCAGAGTCAACATTGAAAAAGTAAAAAATTTGAATCTTTAGAGATACATTTCGAAAACAATCATCTCCACTGGCAAGATTGAATTTTACAACCGATCTATGCCTTGGTCTGTAATACAAATTCGGGATAGCAATATTCAAGGACTTACGAGAAATACGATAATAAGAGTCCTTCCTGAGCACTTAGTTTGATAGATCTTTTAATAAGATGTTTAATATAATATGGAAGGGCATTAGACGAGAAATATTCTGCCTTATGAAAGCACCTTTTAGCGGGAAGTTGGCTTTTTCGTTTCCTGGAACACATTATTGGTTTGGAACCTACTTGAGCACTATAGTTTTTTCGAATAATGCCAAGTTTCTCAGATTAGGACGACAGTCCAATACGTCCAGCGTTACGGGATATCTCTCAAAAACAGTAGGCAAGTGAGCAGCTGAGGAATCACTGGGGATAACAATTCCTATGAAATTTTAAAACTGATATGGCAGCTGAGACAGAGCTGTGTGGATAACAGAATTTCCAAAGTGATATGCGGCACCTCGAGCAACAAGGATACAGAAAGAGAAAATTTTGGAGAAAATTACGGTACCGGTTTTTGGACGATTGACAAAAGGGATTCATTGGTAAAGATTCAAAACAAAACTAGTTGGGGTAAAAAAGAGTTTAATATTTCCAGAACGAGGAATCTTCGAATAGAAGGGTCAGTTTTACTTTCAGTTATACTTTTGACCAATGTCAAGATTAATCCAGAACCATTTAAAATTCATTATTTTTTGTAGTGGAACAATTAAATCGAGTTAGTGCTTTAAATCAAGTGAATCTTTAACTGAGAAAATCTCTCTGCTAAAAGCGCATCAGGGTCTTTATATTTATAGGCTGGTATTGTTTTTATTCATTCCAAGGCGAAAGCCTCCAAAAACTCTAATGATCTTTTGGAAGAAAATTAAGGCTTTCTCTTAAATTATGGATCTTCAGGGATTATCCTTAATCAACATAAGCATGGCGTCAATTAAGAGTTTTTCCTTCTCTTGAAACATTACGTAAGGACTGATTTTTATTTTTTAAATTATCGAGTACATTTTCAATGGTCATAACAAGTGATTCATTGAAAAAAATAAGAATGGAAAATATGACCACGCTATAGGTTTCGATATGTCCAGTGCAACTCCATCTTGCTCCACCCTGGTATTTAAGGACACCGTGTCTCTTCATGGCATGGTTGGACAAGTTCTCTTTATGTGACTTTCATGTTAAATTATTATTAGTATGCGGTTTTTTTACCGGATATTAGTTCGAATGTAGTCGAGCTCAAGAAGTCCTGTACTCTCCTTCATTCTTCATTTGTGTCAGAATATAACACTTGAGAATGAAGATTAAAATTTTTCTACAAAAATAGAATATTTTAAGCGATTAACATAGGAGAAGACAAAATGATTACAAGGAGGGAATAGTAATAAAACTTTAATATTTAAAGTTTTACAACTCAATATTTCTTAATTTAAACTATAAACACACACAGTGTTAGTAAACTTTAATATTTAGATTTTGTGATGTCTCCTTTATAATACGGTATATCTTTGTGAAATACTAGATTGGATTCAATTTATATATTTGTAAATAGAAATTAATTTTCTTTTTTAAGTTCTTTCTTCCATACATTAATTAAAATTTAAAAGTATCCACGTATTTTTATAAATTTTCTAGAAGCATACTGTAAAGTTTAGACTTACATAATATATTGGTTTTTTGCTTTATTTATATTTCTATAACATTTAATTGATTTCATCCTGGTAGATCAGACTAGTATGGACTAAAACAAATCTTAATTTTTACATGAAACGCATTAAAACATTGCAATAATTACAATTCGAAAATATAAAGCAAAACAATCCTCAACTAACAATTACATCATATGCTTCATCTTTTGTGCTAGAGAACTGGTTCCATATGGAACCATTCCTCCGAATAGAAAAGTAAAGAGCATCATTTTTTTACGGTCATCAATCTTTTAAAATATTTTATATACGAAAATTTCTTATTTAAAATTTGGTAGTTACTTATTAACTTGACAATAAATGCGAAGATTTTCTGAGAATAATCTTTAATTTCTTTACCATTTGTGTTAAAATAACCAAGCACGGACACCAGAATGCTTAGAGCTGGATTGATTGGCCGGATTGTTCATTTATAATTAAGTATATTATTTCTATGAATAACTGTGTGTCTTAACCTCAACATTATCAAACAATTTATAAACTTTAATCAACAAGATAGAACTCCAAGCTTGAGATGATTGAATGATGTGGATTTTTTGTTTGTTTGTTTGTGTGTTTGTCGCTCAACGGTCATTTTTTGCACACGAGTGTTAATTAGACCGGAACCTACTGTTTAAAGTGGATTCAGAACCACAAAAACATCGATGCCCAATGTGAGATTCAAACCACGATTTTTTGAACAAAAGGCAAGAGCGCTAACCATTCGCCTGCCAAATCGGCTGAGTGATGTAGAATAAGCTATTTTGGGAAATTGTAGTATAAATTTGGATTGAGATGCAGGATTTTCTAGACGTATGAAAGGTCATTCATTAAGAATGTTTCGCTTAAAATTGCAATGCTGCTGACTACGTATGAATTACCTATATTGATAAGGGTTTAAATTTTGAAGAAGACAAGAAGGCAACACATGGTACATATTTATTTTGGGTAATTTATTAACAGCCATTAAATAAAATTACAAAAAGTAAAAATATCTTAAAATTAATATAACTTTAGCGCCATGAAAAACGATAATAACATATTAATAACTTTAATGTATGGGTTGAAACCTTGGGTGCATTATAATAATATAAATTTTATATTAATTCTTATAAAGAAGCAAATAACGTATTCAATCTTTGTTATTTTATGAAGTGCAGAATTTATCTAAATCTTAATTAAGGTGATGGTAATTATTACGTTACTAAGCATTAATTCTTTCACTTCTATTTTAGTTATACATCTGGAAATCTGTAAAGGCATCAAAATATTAGTTATTAATACATATATGTAAATTACGTATATTTTTATCAATACTCTTTTATATGCTTCGAATACTTCTTGAAAAAGCTTATTCATTTTACATTGTGGCCTAAGTGGTTATATTTGAAATATGACCTTTTAGTACCAATATAAAAAATCGCAGAATATCTGAGTTACGGATAGCATAGTTTGAGTGTTTGTTTGTTTTAAGGACTTTAATTTTGGAGGTAAAACATAATGTTTGTGCATTTTGCTTTAAGGTGTTTTCTTTTTTTGCCATTAGAGTTCCATCATTTAAAATGTTATTTTGAAATGGCTAGTATTATTGAGAGTAGTAGTCAAGGTTTTTTGAGATTATTGTGGACAACTATATATAAAGTAATAAAAAGGAATTTCAATGTTTTAGTGTGCTTGAGCTATGTGGGGCAGTGAAAATTTTACTTTATTAACATAATACTTATTTTGTTGATTTATATTGTTCTTTTGAAGAATGGAACCAAAGTGGAGAAACATAAATATTTCTCATTTTATAAGAATGAAATAAAACCTAAGTTTATACACTGATGGAAAAAAAAATCCCAACACCAAGAAATAATTATTATAGAGTAACGAAATTTCAGCAATACATCTATGTAGGTAACGTACGTAATTGATTACAATTTTAAAATCACAGGTTAATTTAAGCCCGAGAAGAGCCATTGCAGAAGTGAAATACAGGTACATTAATAACCGGTGTAACCACCAGAATTTTGAATGCAAGCGTAAATGTGCATGCGTTGAATCATACAGGTGCTGAATGTCCGTTTGTGGGATGGAGTTCCATGCCTGTTGGACTTGGTCGATCAATACAGAGACGGGTAATGTTGGTTGTGTAATTGGAAATAATGATTGAAGAAGAAACTCAAATATAAGGCGAATAGCTGAAACGCCCAGCGTTAAGATGTCAGAATGATGTTGAGTAATCTGCCGGGAAATTCCAGTATAAATTTGTAATGAGATGCTGCCATTGGTAATATATGTATGGAAACCCATTTTTTCATATAGTATGAGTAAAAAAACTAATGTCTGAAAGATGCAAAAAATGAAAAAAAATCAACTATTGATAGCATGCGGATTTCAAGAGATTTCATTAATCAAATTTTACTGCATTCTGAACTTTTTATTCTCTCTATATAGTGGAATCAAAAATGTAATAAACGGCCTGCGAAATGCCAGGCGCATTAACCGGTTCTACTTTAACAATATACAATAAACTCATGGAATACCAAAGGCATATCGGATACACCAAAGATGCATCAAAAGCCCCTTTGATTCTAAAGAAAGGTGCATTGTGGTGGTTATGCTCAACAATGGCTAATACACTGGTTTTGTTATCCACATTTTACAAGAAGCTGAAATTTCAGCCATTTGCACTTTGCATGATATATTTTCAGTCAAACGAATTTTGCTTTGATCTCCAGTCTTTCCTAGAATTACTTTTTGTGCTTTTACTTCTGCGTGATTGAACAATTTCTTGAAAATAGTAAATTATGAAAATAATTATGAGAGAATAATTTAAAATTTTGCTTTTTAAATATTCATATTCAACAATGCAAACAAAAATGAACAATGATGTAAATTGATTGTTCTGCATAGTAAAGTATCTTCCAGTCTGTCTCACAAAAATACATAATTTGCTTTTGCAGTTTCAATACAATAACAAGAACTTGCATAAGAAATGATCATGTATACGACATTTTTAGAGCGGCTGCTTTATTTATCCAGTGAAGTTCGGTTGCACGTAATTTTAGAAGATATGGACATTGTTGCCTTTTCGTGGTACTTGCATTTGCTTTAAAATATTACGATGCTGATCAAGCTGTTTTAAAATTATTGTTTAACTGTAAAGAAAATTAATTTTTCCCTCTAAAAATAAAATTAGTTCAGTTTTATATTATCATAGCTATAATTTCTTCAATGTGTTTCTCATTTAAGAATGTGACTACCAATATACAATTATGAAAGTTTAGTTGGTTATTATTGTAATTGCTTTATAATCAAGTAAGAAATTGCTGATTTCTTCGAAGAGGAAAAAACATTCAAAAGATTAGGTAAAAATGAAAATGAGTTTCCTCGGCTTTCTGCTTAAAATTTTATGCCAATTACACTCGTTTGTCTTCATTTCGGAAGAAAAAACCTCAATTTTACAATTCATCATGATAGAGAAAAATGTGCGATAATATCCATTTGAATGTCAAAAAAACAAAACATTGCTCTTCCTTTTTAATATTCTATATTCCGTTGTTTTCTGAGCTTAAAACTGTTCGTCGCTTTCCTTGATAAGTATCTGTTACTTCAAACAGACCTTTTGCAAGATTGAGTTTAGAAACACAAAGAGGAGGAAAATTATATAACTTAAAACAAACAATACCATCAATATGTTGCTGGTGAACTCAAATTTTTTTTACATAAAATCAACATGAAATTATATGCACCTCAGATAAACGGAAGCTAAAACGTAATATAAACCAGTTACTTTTTTCTTATTCTTTAGCATATTTTATATACCTAATGATAAAATGATGAAGATATTTTACTTTTGTGTTACAATGTTACATTTACAAATGCAGCTAAAAATATAAGTGAAAGTATAAATATTTAATAAATCAATAAGTAAAATTTTTTAATAAATTATTTAATACTTCAATTTTACCATTAATGATAGCAGCAGTGGTTAAATAGCTTATGAGCTTCGTAATAAGACTTAATGCTTATTTCCCTTTTTTATAATAAACCAAATATTTAAAATCAATACATTAAAGTTATTATTATTATGCTACCGCATTTTATGCAACTAATGATAAAATGATGAAGATATTTTACTTTTGTGTTAATTTTGTACTTTAGTGATTGTAAATTTATAAATGAAAATAAATACTGTCTCGACCTATAAATTCTCATAACTGATCTGAACTGCCTGATTACATACTTTATCAGTATCAGTTATTGTAGTCAACAGTAATAGTTTTTTACTCAAACTATATGAAAAAATGGGTTCCCATATATATTACCAATTGCAGCATCTCATTCCAAATTTATACTGGAATTTCCCGGCAGCTTACTCAACATCATTCTGACATCTCAAGCTTGGCGTTTCATCTATTCGCCTTATATTTGAGTTTCTTCTTCAATCATTATTTCAAGTTGTATTTCTTAATGTAAATATGATGTGTACTTAACAACAACACAATTAAATGAATCAATAAAGTGAGAACAGCTTATAAGTCAAAACATTAGTTTTGTTTGAATAAGTAAATTAGTAATGAAAAACTTTTCTTCAAATTTCTACTTATTATTTTTCATAATTATTCTGCATACTTCTTTTAAAATTTTGTTTTTTTATCAATGAATTATAGGAGTTTAAGTGCACTTTCCTAGGAAAAAACTACAAAACAATTCTCCGGTGATAAGTTGAAATTTTCCAAATATGTATGCAACAAGCATTCACATAGATGGCAAATATTACGAAAACTATAATTTTTTTTAATTGATAAATTATTAATGGAAAACATGTATTATTGATATAAATTTACGGAAACTACCAAAATTTAAATAAGAAATTTTCATATATATAAAATGTATTCTAAGCACGAAGGTTATGGACACAACCACCATGATATAAAAATGCATGCGGAGGTTTGGTTTCGTTTTTTATCAGAGCTCTAAGCAGTGACGGTAAAAGAGAAGTACTTCGATTATTGTTGTTGCATATGTTGATCAGACAAGAACATTTTTAATTGGAGCAAATGATACAATTTTTTGTTTTTCTCTGTCGTGTTGCATATTATAGTTAATAAATATTAATTATACAATTTTTAAGACATAGAATTAAATAAAGAATTTCTTATAGAACATATATAAATTTTCATATTTCTCTAAGATAAGAAATTGAATTATGGATTGGAAATACCTTTTCTGTTTCAAATTATTTGCAAAACATACCTGAAGGATGCAAAATTTCATCTTGATATGTAATTCTGTGTTAACTTTTAAATAGCAAAAGAGAAAATACTTAAAAAAATGAATGAAATGCATTTTTGTTCCTTTAATCACACATTTTATTCTAGCATTTGAATAGGTTTCCAATAAAGTTTTCCTTTACTCTAATTTGTGTGAATCTCCTCTTTAAACTGGAATTTCAAAGTTTTTTTTAACATCAGCAACAATAGATTTGTGCGAGAATTTGAATATTAAAATTTGCATTAGAATTAAATTTACCAATCAAATCTATTTTACAATTTCACATTTAAATATGCTAATTTAAATAAACAAGCTTTCATGTAATTTTATAAATTTTTTATCAGGCAGTAAATATTTTTATTCTATAACAGAAAAGAAACGGGCAGGAATTTACAGTGCATAAATTGAAAGTAAATAATCTTTCATAAATATATAAATCCAAAACTCTACGAAAGTTCTTTTAAAAGAAGTGCAAAAGATCATTTTCAAAAGAAGAAAAAACCTTCTATAAAATTGCATCTTTCAGGCATGTTAATGACTATCTATAAATGTCGGGTTGAATAAATTTTTGGAAAATTCCAACTTATCACTGAAGAACTGTTTTGTAGTTTTCTGCCTTGAGGGACTTGCAGTTTTACGATTATATATTTTATGTATTAGTTAACATTGATACCAAAACAAAATTAAAAAAAATTCTACGGATCAATTATGAAAAATAATATAACAAGAGTTTTAATTACTCTAATTTACTAATTCAAATAGTACCAATCTTTAGACACATAAGCTGTTCTAACTAGATTGATTCATGCAAATGTATTTGTATGAAGTACACATCTAATTTCCTTTAAGAAATATCACTTGAAATTCACATTGAAGAAGAAATTCAAGAGTATAAACTCAGATAAACCTCATATGTATATTTCCAGACCCTAATTCTATGTCTGATCTTAAGGAAATAATGAGGTATGTTGTATAAGAACATTTCCAACCAAGGAATAAAAAGAATTGTTTGCGAATTATAAAAAAAAATGTTTCACAGCCTTTTTTTACTCGTTGTCTGTACAGTTTTTGATAAATAGTAGCATACAAAATTGACAGAAAAGTTATATTTACTGAAAATGTTAACAACAATTTAAATATATGTTAAAAATTAGTTTTTCGCATTAAAATTAGCACAGATTCTGCTACCTGATATACACAGAGTTAGGTATGTCAAAACACACTATTTTATGAAAAATGTCCTATATTATTAACTACTTAATAAAAGAGAAAGTTTTAATAAATAAAATTAAATGTCTTTAAGACATAAAATTGAAACAAAATGCTTGAATTATAAAAGTAAAATTGACTTAATTAATTCTCATCAGCCGATATATAAATCTGGTATGATATAAAATGCATTCGTATCGACGTGCAATTCTTTTGATCCGAAACCAATTTTTAAAAAATTGGCACATTTCTAAAGAAAAATCCCTAACCAGTGAAAAATTCATTTGTCTCATAGAGATTGTATTTCAGCAATATATTATTCGTGCTTTAAAACTGAATCTTTAAGAAATTTTGTCATGAATGTAACTTAAGTAAACAATCCTTTCAAACAAATGTGGTATTTTTAATTTGTTCTCAATTTTGCAAGTTTCCGTTATAAGAAACACTGAGAAAAATTCTTCTATATGAAAATTTCTCGCTTAATTATTTATGGTGCTAACATTGAAGGAATAAAAATCAGAATAGTTATTATCACAGTTTTAATGCCTGAAATGCTCATGCTATAATCACCCTGTTTATATTTAGTTTAAAATGTGCTCTTTAAAAGTTATAAGTGTATTATGGAAATAAAATTCCGCAAGTATTTTCTGAAGTATTTGGAATCTTGCTTCAGTATTTTAGATATTTATGTATATTTTAAAAACCGCAAAAAACCTTTTAAAATGGAATATTAAGATTAAATTAATAAAACGTGATTTCTAAAGGTTATAATTTTGTGAATTGAATTGAATAGAATCTTGGCATTAATCTATGTAAAGTATAATTGCGTGAAAGAAAAAGATATGAAAGTATGATAGAGAAGAACTTTCAATAAAACGGTAATAAAAAAATTAAGCAATGTTCTGTCTGATATCTATTCATTCGATTTAAATTCAGAAACTGATAGAACAAAATGGAAATGGAAAGTAATTGTATGGCAATGTTTTGTAGATAATTCTATAGCATCTTAAATGCGAAAAAATCATAAAGAAAAATTTAAACACAATCTCTCCAAAACTGTATAACGGACTTTAATATATTAGAGATTATATGCATATTTAATGACCTGATTTCGCTTTGAGTGTTTTAAAATGCACTTTTATGGAAACTGAGAACACATTGTAAAGCGATTTGGTAGAATGCTTCAATCCATTTGTAATTACAACACGTTAATAAGTATGGAATTAAGCCTTTCTCCATATTAAAATTACGGAACTATAATATTTACACATTTCGGAGTTTTTTTATATTACGGTAAACCTGTGTGAAAAACTAGAAATTTTGAAGTGCAATAAATTATATACTTTTTAAAAATGTAAATTAAATTTAAATTTACGGGTTAATATTTATATAAGTATCTATACAATTTTATAAATTCTCTGGAAGTAGATTGATCATATTATTTCAATAATATACTTGTGAATTAATTACAATCATAAAAAACATTTGGCTTCATGATTGAAATTAAATGCAGAATAGGCCAAATTATGACAAAAATTTTACACTAACAAATAAAAAAAACATATGATTCATATCTTATATTATTACAAGAGATGTGGACAAAAATTATCTACACCTCTGTAAAGAACGCACGTATACGTTAGTGTAACAAATAACATTACAAATAAAATATTTTATATAAGAAAATTTCTAATTTAAAATTTGGTGGTTACATTGAATTAATATAAATAACGAATGTTTTATATTCATGCGCATAATTGTTTCAAGAAAGTGATGTTTTCAAATCAATTGCCTTGTCTGGATGTTTTGCTGGATACGTTTATGTAATATGACAAAATATTGTATGCTAATCACAATTTTACATTTTATTTATTTTTCTTGCAATTAGGCATTCCTGTAATTTAGATATTAATGAGAAAGTTGGCTAATATTAATTTAAAATGGATTTCTTCTGAATAATTAATTTTCAATTTAATGAAAAGAGATTCAAAGAATGATTTTAATTTTTAGATTACTTTCTTCAAAACTTTAATCCCTACAAATACTTATCCTTAGATTGATTCACCTAATTGTCCTGTTATTGAAAAGCATATTATATCTATGAACAATCGGGTTTTAATATAAACATAAAAATAGATATTACAAATTTAAAGTGATAGAGATCCAAATCGGAGAAGGCAGAATAATGTAGAATGCTAGGAAATATTAGTTTAACGTTAGGGTTATGATGCAATCTTTTGAGCTAGATACACATTCATTCAGATAATTTCTCTCAAGAATAGGCACTGTTCTTTCACCACTTTGCACTTCATGTTTTGGAAACTCAGCACTTCACGGGATTTTCCAAAAGATTCATCACAAATGAAAATGAAATTAATATCACCACGTCAACATCCACATTGCGGAAAGGAATTTTTTTGTGTTTATGCACTAGAGAGAATATCTGCATGTCAAACAAAGAGACGAGTTGATTCAGAGTACATACAACGGCCCTTCATAAAGGTGCGTGATTGATTTTCGGTGAGACATCGACCAATGAAATTACGGTGAGTCTGGCTCACATCACAAGGAATAAATGATTTGTCGAAATGACAAAAGAAGACATCATAGCCTTTATCGATTGCCACTTGGTTCCCGTGACCGATGCAGAAGTTGAGATGACAAAGTTTGCAAGTGAGTAAGAAAACGAAAAGGAAAACCAGGAAGAAACTGAAAAGCTTGGCTTTACCCGGGAGAATCTGCAACAGTTTCGCAAAAGTTGCAAGAGAGATAACAATTTGCACAAGACATTCACGACAATATGGTTCAAACTGTCGAGTTAACAATCGTGTTGACAGGGTTATGTTCTTGTACAGAAGAATTTTGAAGGAAAAGAAAAAGCAAAGATCTAATGTCATCTACCCATCACCATGTTTCTCTCCAAGTCAAAGCTTCAGGCTTTACCGTCAGCACCTACTGCAGAAGAGTCTTTCCCAGTGAACCTAAGGCTTCTACGAGTCAAGAGTGAGCTACTCCTCTGCCAACAACACAGGACTCTTAGCCTCTCTCAGAAAGCAGTGTTGAATAATGTTTAATACTTTATAAGATTTAACGGAATATAGATTAACCTTATTGATAAGCACTTTAAGTAAATACATAAACGGTTGTAATTTTAGTCTAAAATGAGTAAAGTATAAATATTGTAAACATATTTAAAAAATCCGCGTACCCACATACACGAATGTTTCTAGGGGCATTCCAACTTCGCGGTTTTTCAGCGTTTGAGATTTATAGAAAAATCTTTGATTACCAATTTACTTATTCAAACTATACCAATCGTTTTACATATAAGCTGTTCTCACTTGATTGATTCATCTAATTGTGTTCCTATGAAGTACACATATTTTTTCTATTAAGAAATATGACTTGAAATTAAAATTGAAAAAAAAAAAAAAACAACTAAAATATAAAGCGAATACATGAAACACCAAACCTGAAATTAAATTAATGTTATGTAAGCTGTCAGGAAATTTCAGTTCAAAATTTGGAATGAGATGTTGAATTTGGAGATATTAATGGAAACCCGTTCCGCCTCATAGAGTTTCACGGTAAAAACTAATGCTTTTAACTTTGTATGAATAATTGATACTGATAAAGATTGTAATTAGGAAGTTCAGACTAATAATGGGAATTTATAGGACGAGACTGTATTTATTTACGATTATATATTTACAATCACTAAAATACTAACTTAACACAAAAGTAAAATATCATCATTTTATATATAGGTATATAAAAGAGGCTAATATAATAATAGCAACTTTAATGTATTGGTTTAAAATATTTGGTACAATTTAAAAAATTTAAGTAACCATAAAGTCTTAATAAGTAGCCCATGAGCTAATTAATCACAGCTGTTATCATTAAGTGTGATACTGAATTTTGGAATAATTTTTTAAGGGTCTTTATTAAATAACTATCTATATTTTCATTCATATTTTTAGATGCGTTTGTAAATGCGTGAGGCTGTGAAGGAAACGAAATATCAATGATTATAAGAGTGATTGTTTTTTGTATAATTTAAACATAATTTTATCAAAATTTTTTTATCTGCTAAGTTATTTTTTTCAAAGGTTTTGCAAAGAATTTACATCTTTCTGAAGAAGGAGTTTGCTTATAACTTTTGAAACTAATATAAGAAACCGGGAAAGAAATTGCTTAATATTTCACTTTAGCTTTTGTTTGTCTGAGTTACAAATAGTTTCAAGTTGATTTGTTATAAATACTTTGAGTTTCCGGGCAGTATATTAGTTTTGCTGTTTGCTTTATATTTTCATATTTTTCTTCTTCTTTCAAGTATGCAAAATGCCTGTCTGAAACAGCAACCAACAGTTTCAAGATCAGAAAACAATGGAACACAGAGTAATAAGAAGGAAGAGCAAAGTTTTGTTTTGCTTGACATTCAAATGGATATTATCTCACATTTTTTTAATATCGAGATGAATATTAAAATAGGTTTTCCTTCCGAATTCACACAAATGAGAATCATTGGCATAAAGTTTGAAGCAAGAAGTCTATGAAACTCATTTTCATTTTAGCTTAACCTTTTGAAAGTTTTTTCCTCTTCGAAGAAAATCAGCAATTTCTTACTTGTTTATAAAGCAATTACAAAATAGCTAACTAAACTTTCATTATTGTATATTGGTAGTCACATTCTTAAATCATAAACACATTGAAGAAATTATAGATAATGCAAAACTGAACTTACATTATTGAAAGTTGCAAAAAATTAATTTTCTTTACAGCTAAACAATTTTAAAACAGCTTGATCAGTATCATAACATTTTTAAGCAAATGCAAGTATCATGAAAAGGAAAAAATGTCTATATCTTCTAAAATTACGTGCAAACAAACTTCGCTGGATAGATAAAGATGTCGCTCAGAAAGTGTCGCACACATGATCTTTTCTTATATAAATTCTTGTTATTGTTTTGAAACTGAAAATGCAAATTACGTATTTTATGTGTCTTTGTGTGAGACAGACAGAGAGAGAGAGAGACTTTACTATGCAGAAAAATCAATTTACATCATTGTTCATTTTTGTTTGTACTGTAGAATATAAATATTTTATATGCATGAGAGAGAGAGAGAGAGGGATAGAGATTATTATGTACAGTACCAACAAATTTAAGTAATTTTTTATTTTTGTTTGCAATTATGAGAATGAATATTTAAAAGAAAAATTTAGAATTATTCTGTCATAATTATGTTCATATCTTACTGCTTTATAGAAGATGTTCAATCACACAAATAAAAAAAATGTAAGTCAAGGAAAGGTTTGAGATCAGAGCAAAATTTATTTGATTGATAATATGTCATGCAAAGTGCAAATGGCTGATATTTAGGATTTTTGTGAAATGTGTATAACAAACTCAGTTCAGTAGACATTCCTGAGCATGACCACCTCTCTGTAGAATCAAAGAGGCTTATATAGCATCTCTTAGGTGTATCCGATATGTCCTCGCTGGATAGATAAAGATAAAGTATTCCATGTGTATACCGTATTTTGTCAAAGTTGTTCCGGTTAATACACCTGGCATTTCCAGGCTCTTTGTTACACTTTTGATTGGCAATGTGTAGAGATTGAAAATGTCCGCATGCAATAAAATTTGTTTGACAAAATCTTTGTAAAACGAAGTGCTATGAATAATTGATTGTTTTTTATATACAAGAACAGCCAAAATATGAGCCCAGAAAATGTAAAAGTTAAAAAAGCTAGAGAGGGTAGGTTTTAAGATTATTGACATTGGACTGTGAAATATTGAGAGATAGATAAGAACAACAAACTTCTACTTTGCTCCTGCTACGAATTGATAGTATTTCGCATATTTTGAGAGAAATTATAAAATGTTTTCTAAATGAAAAAAAGAGAAAGAATTGAACAAAAGGAAAATCAATACGCTAAGTAATTAGGTGATATTTTGTTATATGTTGTTTAAAATACCATCATTTAGAGCAAGATATTATTTGCTTTATTGAATTTCACAGGATATGTTTCTTAGAGCGATTCAAATTAAAATTTAAAGTTTTTTACAACTATTGAATTAGGCAAGATTTGAATTGTAAAAAAATTACAAAAGTATAGTAAAAATGTATGGAAAGATAAAAAATGGAAAAAATATTATGAATAATTAATCAATAAAAAAGATAGGTAAAAATAATTCAACTATGGTAAAGATGCCAAAAATATATCTTGATGAATATGCACCTAGTACGTTTAGGGAAATGTGATGAATGTAAAATCAGATTAATTTTTCAATTTAACAATTACAATCATAAGCAAATATACAGTCTATAAAATAATACAAGAACGTGCAATAAAAATAGCCTTTGTGTTAAAGGAATTTGTTTTTGTTTAAACTGAAGTTACCTGGGTAGGCTAGGTAAATTAATTTTTACAAGATTTTATTCATTATATAAATTATTACTTTTATTTCAATGAAAAATAAATAAACCATTAATAACTATATTGTTTGTACTATATAGTAAAACTATATAGTTAAAACTATATAAGTGCATAACTATATAGTAAAATTTAAATCCAAAACAATACGGAAATTCTTTTTAAAAAAGTGCAAAAGATCTAGTTCAAAATGAAAAAAAATATTCCTTCTAAATTATTGCATCCTGTAGGAATGTTATCCAAATAATTTAAAATGGTTTGAAACAGAAAATGTATTTCCAGTCCCTAATTCAATGTCTTATCTTTGGAAAATAAGAAAGTATGTTTCATAAGAACTTTCTTATTTATTTTTCTCATATTTTAAAAATTTAATGATACTTATTATAATATGCAAAACCAAAGTTATATAAAGGAAAAGATCATATTCCAACATTTTATCATTTTAACGATATTCTTCTCTAATTAACATATAGACTGAAAATAATGTGACGTACTTTCCTTTTACTGTTGATGCTCTAGAGATCTGGTTAAAAACCAAACCAAATCTCTGCATACTTTCACACAACACGGTGGTTTGTCCATAACTTTCACGTCTAAAATAATTTTTTATGTAAGGAAATTTCTTAATTAAATTTTGGTAGTTTTCGTAAATTTATATCAATAATACATGCTTTATATTAATAACTTTTCAATTAAAAATTTTTATTTTTATATTGGCCATCTGCAAATGCTTTGTTGGATATATTTTCGGAAAATTTCACAACTTATCACCGGAGAACTGTTTTGTAGTTATTTTCCTAGGAAATTGCACTTAAACTCTTATAATTCGTCGAAAAAACAAAATTTTAAAAAGAAGTATGCAGAATAATTATGAAAAATAATAAGTAGAGATTTGAAGAAAAATATTTCATATTACTAATTTATTTATTCAAACAAAACTAATGTTTTGACTTTTAAGCTGTTCTCACTTTATTGGTTTATATAATTGTGTTGTTGTTAAGTACACATCTTATTTCCATTAAGAAATATAATTTAAAATAATTATTGAAGGAGAAACTCAAATATAAGGAGAATAGATGAAACGCCAAGCTTGAGATGTCAAAATGATGTTGATTAAGCTGCCTTAAAATTCCAGTTTAAAATTTTGAATGAGATGCTGCCTTTGCAGATATTTATGGAAACCCTTTCCCTCATTTAGTTTCACTCAAGAAACTATTGCTGTTGACTATGTATGAATAACTGAAACTGATAAAGTATGTAATTAGGAAGTTCAGATCAGTTATGGGAATGCATGGGACGAGACAGTATTTATATTAATTTTAATTATATATTAAATATTTATTTACATTTATATGTTTATTATCACTAAAAGACAAAATTAGCACAAAAATGAAATATCTTCATTGTTTTATCATTAGCTGTAAAAATTCGCTAGCATAGTAATAGAATTTTATTGTATTGAATTTAAATATTTGGGTCATTATAAAAAAGGAAAATAAGCATTAAGTCTTATTAAGAAGCTCATAAAGTGTGCAATCACTACTGCTATGATCAAGTGTGAAATATAGAATTATTGAATATTTTATTAAGGGTTTTTACTTATTAAATAATTAAACTTTGACTTATATTTTTAGCTGTGTGTTTAAATGTGTGAAGCTGTGAAGGAAACAAAATATCAATGATTATAAGATTGATTATTTTTTGTAAATTAAACATAATTTTATCAAAAATGTTTTATCTACTGCGTTATTTTTTCGAAAGAATTTGCCAAGAATTTACAATTTGCTGAAGAACGAATTTACTTATTACTGTTGAAACTGATATAAGGAACCAAGGAAAAAAGCAATTGCTTGATATTTCATTTCAGATTTCGTTTTTCTGAGGTATTAATAATTTTATTTTGATTTTATGTAAAGAATTTGTGTTCGTGTGCAATATATTAGTTGTGCTGTTTGTTTTAGGTTATATTATTTTTTTCCTTTTGTGTTTCTAAACTCGATCTCGCAAAACGTCTGTCTGAAATAACAGATACTTATCAAAGATAGCGTAAAACAGATTCTAGTTCAGAAAAAAATGGAACAAAGAGTAATAAAAAGTAACAGCAAAGTTTTGTTTTGTTTTACATTCAAAAGGATATTATCTCACATTTTTTCTATCCTGATGAATTGTGAAACAGGATTTTCTTCCGAAATGAAGACAAGCAAGAGCCATTGGTCTAAAATATGAAGCAAGAAGCCAAAGAAAGTCATTTTCATTTAAGACTGAAAACCTTTCGAAAGTTTTTTCCTTCGAAGGAAATCCACAATTTCTTATTTGTATATAAAGCAATTGCCAGATAACTAACTAAATTACCTGATCAATGTTGGAATCTTTTTAAGCAAATGCAAGTACCATGAAAATTAAAAAATAAACCTCAATTCTAAAACTACGTGCAACCAAATTTCGCTAGACAGACAAATCGTATGTCTTATACATGATCATTTGTTAATTAAATTTTTGTTAGTGTAAATACAAATTGCGTATTTTATGTGTGAGTGTGAAACAGAGAGAGAGCGAGAGAGTTAGAAAGAGAAAGGGTTAGAGAGAGAGTTATATAGAGAGCGGGTTAGAGAGAGAGTTATATAGAGAGCGGGTTAGAGAGAGAGAGAGTTATAGAGAGAAAGGGTTAGAGAGAGAGAGACTTTACTATGCGGAACAATGACTTTACATCATTGTTTATTTTTGTTAGAATTGTTGAGTATGAATATTAAGGAATATGCTGGTTTTACTCGATCTAAGGTAACTGTTGATGAAAGATATTTCAGCTGGAGGATATTGATTGTTTTTGATGATCGTTGAAATATCTTGTACGGTCTGGTGTATGGCTGGCTTAAAGGAGGTTGATGGTCAGTGCATATGAGAGTAATGTTGCAAATCTGGATGCACAAAAATGGGATTTTGTCCGTGTTGACAAACACTGACAGGATTGAGCTTGTTCATCTGTTCCCTCATATTTGTTGCAAATGTCTTGTCTAAATATTGTTTGCTGTCAAATTCATTGAATATATCTGCTAGCAAAACAAGAGATTTTCTTTATACAAGTTCAGCACTAGTTGACTGTAAATCATTCATAACGGCAGTTCTAATAACTAGTAAAATGATGGGTAATGTGTCTGTCCATCTAAGATATTCATGGGCCTTAAAAGAACTTTTCAAATGGCGGTGAAACCTTTCGATGATACCATTTGATATCGGATGATATGTTGTAGTGCGTATCCGATTGGTACCAGTTAGAATTAGCAATTCGTGGAAAAGTGCAGATTCTAAATGTCTTCCTTGGTCAGTAGTGATTTGGGAAGGACACTCAAATCTCGAGATCCACCCATTGAAAAGAGCTTTACATACGGTTGAAGCTTTGGCATCAGAAATAGGAACTATCTCTGGCCATCTGGTGAAACGATTGATAATTGTGAGACAATATATATTACTATAACTTGGAGGTAGGTGTCGTAGTAGGTCAAGATGAATTAGCGAAAATCAAGAATCTGTTAAGTTAAATGTACCTAATAGAATTTTTGTATTGTTTGAATTTTAGAATGTTGAAAGTGTTCACAATATCTTACTTGCTCTGATATAATTATACATATTGGGCGAAATGTATCTTGAACTAATCAACTTTTTACTTGCTGATGTTCCCTGATGAGAAAGTTCGTGTCGTTGATTAAAAATGATTTGGCGATTTATTTTTGGAATAAATGGTCGAGGTTTGCCTATCAATATACCACAATATAAATGCACATTTAAAATAAGAATAAATGTTTTCTCCAATTTAAAAGGGGATGGATTTTGAAGAAGTGATTTTAATTCTTGATAATTTTCTTGTGCGAGAATAAATTCTTCAAAATTTAAATGAATATAAAAGATATTGTATATTTCTATGCGGGAGAGTGTATCTTCCACTTGGTTGTCTTTGCCTTTGGTGTTACGAATATCAGTTGAAAACTATTAAATGTAGTCTAGGTGTCTCAGCTGAGGTGGGGAACATTTATCGGGTTTCTATTTGAAGGCATAAATAAGTGGCTTTTGATCTGTGTAGATTCTAAAGTCACGACCTTCAAGTAAATGTCTACATTTTTTATTGCTGTGTGCATTGCCAATAATTAGCAACCAATTTTTTTGACTTTTAATGAGTTTTATTGACATAATAGCGGTTGGTTCCCATGTATTATCAATAAATTAACTGAATGACAGAACCACCAACTGCAACGTCACTAGCATCAACTTGAACACATATTCTCGCACCTGAAATTGGGTGTCTAAGCAAAGTTGTTTTTGAAAGAGCGTTTTTGGCCTCAGAAAATGCACGTTTTATTATTTCATTCCATTGAAGAATTTCGCAAGATTTTATTCATGTAGAATATTTAAATATTTTTTGTATTTTTAATACCTTCCAGAAATATATTTAATGGAGCAAAAATGTCTGTGGCTTTAGGTATAAAATGTCTATAAAATTTAATTAAACCTAGAAAAAGCCTCAGTTGAGTAATTGTAGTTGGTTTTGAAAATTTTAAAATGTAACCTACGCGGTGGGAAAGAGGTGTGATACTAAATTCTGAAACTTTAATTCCCAAAAATTCTATTGTAGGAACGCCAAAAATGCATTTAGAAATTCTTATAATCAATTCATAATTATCTAAACATTGAAATAAAATTTTTAAATGTTCTCAGTGTTCTTCAGGTGAGTGAGAAGCAACTAAAATATTATCCACAAAGGCATAAACAAAAGGCAGATTACGTGTCACTTCATCTGTAAATCTTTGAAATGTTGATGCAGCATTACAAAGTCTAAATTGCATTCTAGTACTTTCATATAATCCGAATGGGTTAATTATAGCAGTTTTATGTATGTCATTAGGAAGAATGGAGAGATAAAAAATGGAAAAAATATTATGAATAATTAATAAAAAAGCTAGATAACAATAATCAGATATGGTAGGGATGCTAAAAGTATATCTTGATGAATATGCACCTTAAATTCACTTTGATGTTCACATAGCAGAAGAAACTCAAATAAACCTCATATGAATATTCCCAGTCTTCAATTCCATATCTAAACTTTGGGAAATACTAAGTTATATACTAAAAGAAAATTTCTTATTTAATTAAAAATTTTACAAAATATTTATTATTCATGTTATGCAACTTGAAAACCAGATTGAAAAAAAAACCAGATTTTATCTTCCGCTCACTCAAAAGAAAATTATCAAAAGAAAATTTAAAATAGGATATAATAAAAATGTTAGAAATACACCATACACTTTAAATGTATGTTAAAAAATGTTTTTTTTCTTCTTTAAAATTTTCTGCTAAATGATTACTTGAATCATCCACATCAAAAAGCACTGTATTATTAAAATGTGCTCTATATTATTAAAAACTTCATAAAAGGAAAAGTTGTCGTAAATAAAATTAATTCGCTTAAAGACATGAATGTGAAAGAAAATGCTTGATTTATAATATTAAAATTGACTAAAATAATCAAACTGAAATAAAAAGCCTTATAATGTTCATCAGCTGATAAATAAATCTGATATGATACAACAAGCATATTCAATGTGCAATTCTTTTGAGTGAAAAATAATATTTTTAAAAATTGACGCATTTCTAAAGAATTCTAAACATTCTAAAATTCATTTGTTCCATAGAGATTGTGTTTCAGTAATATATAATTCGTGATTTATAATTGAATCTTTAAATTTGGTCATACATGTAACTTATGTAAGCAATCATTTCGAACATATGTGGCATTTTTAATTTGTTCATAATTTTGAAAGTTTTCTTTATATAAAACACTGAAAATAACTTTTATAAGGAAACTTTTGGCTCAATTATTTATGGTGCTAAAATTGAAGGAATAAAATTCATTATAGTTATTATCACAGTTTTCATGGCTGATATGCTCATGCTATAATCGCCCTGTTCATATTTAGTTGGAAATGTGTTCTTTAAAACTGATAATCGTACTACGAAATTCAATTCCGTAAGAATTTTCTAAAATATTTGGAATCTTGTTTATGAAATTTAGATATTTATGTTAATTTTCAAAACCGCAACAAACTTTTTAAATAAGAATACTCAGATTAAACTAATGAAACGTGATTTTTATAAAGTTATAATTTTTTGTATTGTAACTGTAAGGAATAGAATCTTACCGTTAAATCTATGAAAAGTATAATTGCTTGAAAGAACAAGAAATATGGTAGAATAATGGAGAACAATTTTCATCAAAATGGTAATAAAAAATTAAACAAATTCCTGTCTCTGTATTAACTATTTCTTCAAGTTAAATTCAGAGATGATAAAACAAACGGGAAATGGAAAGTAATTGTAAGGCAATTTTTTGTAGAGAATTCTGTGGCATCTTAAATGCGGAAGAATCAGAAAGGAAAATTTAAACATCACAATCTTTCCAATACTGTATAACGGACTTTAGTATATATTAGATTATATGCATATTTTATGTTCTGATTCCGTTAAGTTTTTTAAGCGCACCCTTATGGAAAATGAGAAAAATTGTAAAGCGATATGGTAGAATCCTGTAACCCATTTGTATTTAAAACACCTTAATAATTATGGAATTAAGCTTTCTTCCATATTAAAGTTATGCAACTATAACATTTACATTAGTTTTTTTATTTTATGCTTAATTTATGTTAAAAACTAGAATTTTAAAAGTTCTTTGAAAATTATGTATTTTTAAATGAAAAATAAAGATCTATATATTTACAAGTATCTATACAATTTTATAAAATCTGTAGAGGTACAGTGAAGATTTTATATCAACAATACGCTTATAATTTTATTATAATCGCTAAATACGTTTGGTTTCTTACTTCAAATTCAATGGTGTAAGGGATAAATTATGACAAAAACTTTAGAGTACCACATTTAAAATGACATTAGTGTCTTTTCTTATATTACCACAAGAGACATGGACACAAATGATCCATACCTCTGTTAATAAACCAGAAATTCAATACATCGCATCACCAATTTCACTTATAAAATATTATATATAAGAAAATTTCTAATTTAAAATTTGGTAGTTTTATTTAATTTATGTAAATAACAAATGTTTTATACTCATGGGTATAATTTATTCAACAAATTGATAATTTCAAATTAATGGCTTGTCTGGATGATTAGCTGGATATGCATATGTAAAATGACAATTTATTGCTAATTAATGTTTTAAATTTTTTTTATGAGAGGCTTACAACTAAGCATTCATGTAATTTACATATTACGGACATGGTTTACTAGTATTCATTTAAAAGGGATTTCTGAATTATTAATAAAAAGAGATTTAAAGAATAATCTTATTTTTTAAATCACTTTTCTTAAAACATTCATAACTAAATTCTCTAAAAATTAGATTGATTCTCCTAATTGTTCTGTTGTTGATAATGCATACTGTATCTATGAGTAATCGGGTTTAATTATAAATGTTATAAATGCAATATTATTAAGTTATATTGGTCTATAATAAAGAAATATCATGTTAATTGTCTTTTTTATGTAGGGGTATAATGACAAAGGTATGAATCAAATTCCACCCCAGAAGTAGTCTTTGGCTTAAATATAGAACAAAAGTATTTTAAAGTATTTTTACGTGAGTGTTTTAGTTGTGTTAGCTCCACAGAAATGCTGGGCAAAAACAATCGTTACAGAATAGCTTAAAATATGTTTTGAAGTATGAATGTTTGTTTACGTGAATCAACAGGATCATATATTATATTGCGTAAAAATTTAAATGTTCCCTTACTATCATACTTGAAATGAATTCATTAAATTAAGAGATCGCTTATTGCTAACCAAGGTCTTTTTAAAGTATGCAGTTTGTTTTCTCTGAATTATAACATCGCAAGGTGGAGAGTTAACTTTGCCTTTCTTCTAAGCCAGTCTCTCAGTGAGCCAAAGTCATCTGTCCAGAAATATTTAATTTCGTTTGTTTTCTCAAGGAGTGGACTTTTTAACACAAGGTATTGCGGTGTCATTAAAAATTCTATATAATTTAGGATTAGAATAAAATCAATTTTATCATGATTAAGGCCATGTTCCACAAATTCAGTAAGAAAAACCAATTTGTTTTCTTAAAATTCATAGAGATTTTTGATGATGAATAGGGTGTGCTGATTTCTGATCTACTTTGGGTATTTCACTTTCTTCAAGCACCTGCCGGTGTGGTAATCAAGGGACTTTCAAAACCATTTGCTTTGTGTGTTTTCAAAAGTCGGTAGTAAACATCAATAGCTTCTAGGGTTGAGCTTTTACTAGTATAATGAAAATAAGTATGCAGGGTTTTTTTTACCGGATATAGTAGAGCTCAAGAGGTCCTTTGCTCTCCTTCTCACCTTTGTGTCAGAATATCATATCTTAGAATGAACATTAAAATTCTACAAAAATAGAATGTTTTAAGCGATTAATATAGGAAAAGACGGAATGATTATACAAGGAGAGGGCATAGTTATGAAACTTTAATACTTAAAGTTATACAAATCAATACTTTCTTAATTTAAATCATAAATAATGTTAGGATAATTTAATATTTACATTTTGATGTCTTCTTTATAATACAGTATATCTTTGTGAAATACTAGGTTGGATTCAATTTATATATTTGTAAATAGAAATTATAATTTTCTTTTATAAGTTCTTCATTCTATACATTAATTCAAATCGATAAGTTTCCACGTAATTTAATAAATTTTCTAGAGGCAGAGTGAAGTTTAGACTTGTATAATATATTGGTTTTCTGCCTTAGTTATATTTCTACAACACAGTTGATTTCATTCAGGAAAATAAGTGTAGTATGGGCTATAACATATCGGCATTTTTGCAATAAAACGCATTAAACTTATGTAATTAACTGCAATCTAAAAACATAAATAAAACAAATAATCTCAATTAACGCATGCATCAAACACTTTATCTTTAGTTCTAGAGATCTGGTTCCATATGAAACCATTTCTCCGGTGAGAAGAAAATATAAATGTGAAATACCATGTCAGAAAACTTTTAAAATATTTTATATAAGAAAATTTCTTATTTAATATTTGGTAGTTACTTATTAACTTGACAATAAATGAGAAGATTTTCTGAGATTAATCTTTAATGTCTTTGCCATTTGTTCCAACAACCAAGCACCAGACATAAGAATGCTTATAGCTTGATTGATAGGCCGGATTGTTCATTTATGATAAAGCATATTATTTCTACGAATAATTGTGTCTTAACATCAACATTATCAAACAGTTAATAAACGTTAATCAACAAGATAGAAGTCTAAGCTTGAAAGGATTGAACGATGTGGATTTTTTGATTTGTTTGTTTTTGTGTTGTCGCTCAACGGTCATTTTTTGCACACGAGTGGTAATTAGACCGGGACCTACTGTTTAAAAAGAATTCCGAACCACTACATCCATGTCAAAGGTTGGATTCAAACCCACGAACTGTTGAACAGAAGGCAAGAGCGCTAACCATTCGGCTGCAGGCTCGGCTGAATGATGTTGAATTAGCTATTGGGAAATTATAGTTTAAATTTGGAAAGAGATGCCGGATTTCTAGATGTATGAAATACCATTCATTAAGAATGTTAAAATTGCAGTGCTGCTGACTACGTATAATTTAACTATATTGATAAGGGTTTAAATTTTGTAGCACAGACAAGAAGGCAATATATGGTACCTATTTATTTTGGGTAATTTATTAACAGCCATTAAATAAAATTACAGAAAAGTAAATTATCTTAAAATTAATATAACCTTAGTGCCATGAAACACGATAATATCATATTAATAACTTTAATGTATGGGTTGAAACGTTGGGTGCATTATAATAATATGAATTTAAAACTAATGCGGAGATAAAAAAGCAAACAACGTATTTAATCTTTGTTATTTTATGAAGTGCAGAAATTATCTAAATCTTAATTAAGATGATGGTAATTATTACATTATTAAACATTATTTCATTTCTATTTTAGTTACACAATTGTAAATCTGTGAAGTCATTATAACATTAGTTATTTTTACATTTCTGTAAATTACGTATACTTTTATCAATACTCTTTAATATGCTTCGAATACTTCTTGAAAAAGCTTATTCATTTTATAGTGTGGCCTTAAGAAGGTATGTTTTAAATACGACATTTTGGCACCAGTATAAGGAATCACAGAATATCTGAGTTACGGATAGCATAGTCTGAGTGTTTTTTTAAAGTCTTTGAATTCGGGTGTATAACATAATGTTTGTGCATTTTGCTTTTAAGGATTTTTTTTTTTGCGGTTTGAGTTCGATCATTTAAAATGTTACTTTGAAATGACAGGTATTAATTAAGAGTAGCAGATAAAGTTTTTTGAGATTATTGTGGACAAATATATATAAAGTAATAAAAAGGAATAATAATGTTATAGTGTGCTTGAGCTATGTGGGGCAGTGAAAATTTTAATTTATTAACATAATACTTATTCTATAACTATAATCCTAGAACAGATATGGCTTCTTGTAATAAACTCAAAACGGTATGGGTTAAAAATTTAAAATATTACTTTTTACATACACATTACACATTTTATTTTTATATACATATTACACATTTTATTTTTATATACTTATTACACATTTTATTTTTACATACATATTACATATATGCTTGTTATCTTAATTTAAATGTTAAATGTTTAACATATGAGAAATGCATTGAAAGTTGTATGAATAATTTGGAAACAATGAAATTTGAGAGATCTTTTGAAACTTTATTAAAAATGGTGCTGAATATGTCTGGTTAAAATACAACCAAAACTCCATTTAAAAATTCGGATTCAAAGGATTTAACAAAAATCAATAAAGTATTTAAATGCAAAAAAAAAAATAAATAAAAACCAATAAGTAATTTCCTACCAAAATAGAATGTTTTAAACGATAAAAATGGGAGAAGACAAAATGATTACAAGGAGGGAATAGTAATATAACTTTAATACTTAAAGTTTTACTACTCAATGCTTTGTTAATTTAAATCATAAAAAGTGTTAGGAAACTTTAATATTTACATTTTGAAGTCTCCTTTATAATACGGTATATCTTTGTGAAATGTGCACTTTGCTTTAAGGTGTTTTCTTTTTTTGCGGTGTGAGGTCCATCATTTAAAATGTTATTTTAAAATGACTAGTATTATTAAGAGTAGTAAACAAGATTTTTTGAGAATATTGTGGACAACTATATAGAAAGTAATAAAAATGAATAACAATCTTATAGTGTGCTTGAGCTATGTGGGGCAGTGAAAATTTTACTTTATTAACTTAGTACTTGTTCCATAACTATTATCCTACAACATGTATGGCTTGTTGTAATAAACTCAATTCTGTATGGGTTAAAGAGTAGAAAAATTCTTTTTACATACATATTACACATACTATTCTTACATACATATTACACAAATGTATGTTATCTTAATTTAAATGTTAAATGTTTAACATATGAGAAATGCATTGAAAGTTATATGACAAATTTGGAAACATCGAAATATAAGAGACCTTTTGAAAACTTTTATTAAAAATGTTGCTGAATGTCTGGTTAAAATAAAACCAAACCTCCGTTTAAAATTTGGAGGGCAAGGAATTAATCAAAATCAATAAAATATTTATAAAATTAATGAGAAAATATCTGTCTTAATATTTGGAAGTTACAAACTCATTTTTTAAATTAGTAGTAAGGACTAAAATGAAAAATTTTTACTTGAAGCATATTAAATAAATGAATGCGATCCTAACTCAAATTTTAAATATAAATAAATTTTAAACACAGGAAAATTTCATACAAATTTAAAAAAATATATAATAAAGCGTTTGGGAACTTTCATCAACTTACGCGTTAGAGAACTGGTTAAAATAAAACCAATAGTCGGTAAAAATAAAAAAAAGTAATGCTGAGTTCAAAATAAATAGAAATATTTATAAAATATATAAAAAAACATCTAAATAGTTGTATAGAATTTATAAAATAAATTCTTTTTTTGTATTATTATGATTTCTATGCAATAAATTTATATTTTCTCAACGTATGCATTCAATAGATGTATATCTCGAAATAATTCTTTTAAAATTCACATCATTGCCTATGAAATGTTTTATTGCTCACCTTTCTGAGAGATTAGCAAATGTGTGTTCCTATGCTTTATAAATTAGTGTTAATTGAAAAAATACCTGAATTATATTTTAAACAAAATTCTTGAGACAAACATGAAGAGTTATACAAAGAGATATTAATGAAATTCCTATATTTCTAATTTATTTCTTCGAACACCAACTATCAATAACTAGACAAAACCTTATAACTAGATTAATTCATCCAATAGTTTTGTTGTTGAATGCGCATTTTATTTATATGAATAATTGCTGCGTTATCTTCTGGTAAACAATTTGTCCGGTATACAGAATGTGCTAAAGAGAGTATGGTCTTTAAATACGATCTTTGGCACTTATATAAGGAAATAGAGAAAACTGAATATAAAGTTACATATTAGCTACCTTGTTTCTGAGTTATTTGAATGTTGAGTTTTTATAAATACTTTAAATGTTGATATTTGTGACAGATTCTTTGTGCATTTCATTCAAATATTTTCTTTTCTTTCTTTCTTGTACTTCTTACCTCAAACATGCCAAATGTTGTTTCGGAATAGCAAGCAATTATTAAGACATGTACCCCAAATTTTTAACATTATTGAACAATGGAAAATAAAATAACAAAAATGAAAAGCATTATACTTTTTCTTGTATATTATTAAAAAGAATTATATTTTCTTGTACTCAAAAACTTGTTATCTCACACGTTGCACATCGAAATAAATGTAGAGACAATTGCATAAAATGCACAGCAATACGTGAAAAAGAATTATTTTGTTTAATTTACGTTTAAGCCAAAGTATAATATCCCTGACATCGATTTCCGTTAGTTTAGCTGCAAAAGTCAACAAAACCTATAAAAATGTTTTGTCACACAATCTTAGAAGCATGATATATTGATAACTAATCTAAACCAAAATGACATTGAGAATATTTGGGAATGCATCTTTACCAAAAGAAATATTTGTAAAATAAGACTTAAGCAGTTTAACGTTTTTTGTTACATTTGGGATGGTATTAATTACTGGAGAAACACATTCGGAGATACTATGAGAGTAGTTTTCTCCATACTTGGGAATACGTGTAATCATTATTGTAATTAAGTTTTCATGCCTGAAATGCTCATGCTATAATCACCTTGATGATATTTAGTTGGAAATGTGTTCTTTAAAATTGATAATTGTTTTACTGAATTTAATTCAGCAAGATTTTTCTAAAATATTTGGAATCTTGTTTCAGAAATTTAGATATAAATTATGTTATTTTTCAAATCCTCAACAAACCTTTTAAACAGGAATATTCTGGTTAAATTAATGAAACGTAATTTTTCTAAAAGTTTAGATTTATGAATTGTAATTGTAATGAATAGAATCTTTTCAGCAATCTATGAAAAGTATAATTGTGTAAAAGAACAAGAAATATGATAGAATAATGGAGAACAATTTTCATCAAAATGGTAATAAAAAATTAAAATCTCTTCTCTGCGATAGCTATTTCTTACAATTAAATTCAGAGACCGATAGAGCAAAATGGAAATGGAAATAATTGTAAGTTAATTTTTTGTAGATAATTCTGCAGCCTCTTAAATGCGTAAAAGTCATAAAGGAAAATTAAAACATCACAATCTTTCCAAAACTGTATAATGGGCTTTAGTATTTATGAAATTATATGTATATTTAATTTCCTGATTTTGTTGAGTATTTGTAAACACACCCTTATGGAAAATGAGAAAATTTGTAAATCGATATGGTAGAATGCTTTAACCCATTTGTATTTAAAACACTTTAATAATTATGGAATTAAGCTTTTCTCCATATTAAAGTTATATTACTATAACATTTACATTAGTTTCTCATACTATTCTAAATCTATGAAAAAAACAAGAACTTGAAAAGTCCTTTAAAACTATATATTTTTAAATGTAAATTAAATTTATATATTTACAAGTATCTATACAATTTCCTAAACAAAGTTACAGTGAAGATTTTATTTCAATAATGTAATTATAATGTGTTTTATGATTTATATTATAATCCTACAATACACGTAATTTAATGCAGAAAATTCAATGTTGTTCGGGCCAAATAACAGCTCAAATTTAAAATTAACACATTAAAATCTGGTTCGTATCATAAGGAATGAAGGATTTTTCGAAATGACACAAGAAGACATCAGAGCCTTTATCGATTACTACTCGATCCCACTGACGGATGAAGCCTTCCTTGAGATGACAAAGTCTCCAAGTGAGTAAGAAAACGAAAAGGAATATGAGTAAGAAACTGAAAGCCGTGGAGAATCTGCAACAACTATGCAACATGGCAAGAGCAATGCAACAATTTGCACAAGACATTGATAACAACATGATTCAAGCTTTCGAGTTCAGCAGTTGCGTTGACAAGGTTATGTTCTTGTACAGAGGAATTTTAAAGGAAAAGAAAAAAACAAAGTCAACAACTACCCACCACCACAATTCTCTCCAAGGTAAAGCCCCAGGCTTTACCGTCATTGCCTTCAGAAGAAGATCTTCTCCTCTGCCACCAACACAAGACTCTTCGCCTCCCTCAGAAAACAGTGTTATTCGTGTGCCCTCATACACCAAAGGGATAAATACTACTCCGCGGTTTTTCAACTTGCGAGGATGGTTCTGATCCTCATTAACCTCGAAAAACGAGGGATCACTGTAATACTGCTTAATATGTTGATGACAAAATGCAGTAATTTTCTATTTAGTTTCCTACACTGACGCTTACAATGTTTAAAATAATGAAGTATCAACAATGGGAATATATATCACGCGATAAATAAGTAATAATTCTAGCTTTTTCTCTCCTACGCGGTAAAAGCAAACAAAATTTTAAAAAAAATCTTCAAAGTCATTATGAAATTACTGTTGGTAATTTCATAATGAGACGCTAGTTTTGAAGATAAAAGGAATTAATATTAAAAAAGCCTTAATTAATAAGTTTAAAATTTTTGGGCTTTATAATAAAATTACATATACATAAATTCTGATAAAGCAGCACATGTAGTAGCTTATAATTGTAATCTCATTAAATGAGATTATTTTACAAAGTGTTTCATTAAGATGACAGAAATAAGACATCATTAAAATAAGAAATCACCAAAAATAACATTTTCAATTTACATATCGGCTTTCGTATTTCTCAGGATGGACAACTTCGTGTTGTTTTGATTTGAATCTTTTGAATTCTCATGTGTAACAAAACTTTTGGCAGTTTCCTTTATATATATATATATATATATATATATATATATATATATATATATATATATATATATATTGTTTTCTTATTAACCATTATTATTTCTTATTAACCATATATTATTTTCTTATTAACCAAAGAATAACATCACCGATTCGATTTCGATATGTTTAATTGCAAATATAGAATCAATAATACCGATAAAAATATTTTGTCGTACAGCCGTAAACATGATGTGTTAGCCATTAATATGAACAAAATTGTCATTGAGATTATTTAGAAGTTTTTCCCTACCTGAGGATATATTTAAATGATACCAGCTTATCAATTAAACATTGATTCTTACTTTCTGAATTTTTTTCTCGAGTAAATTTCGCAGAAAATAACAGAGTAATTTAATCCATGCTTAGGAGATCTTATATTATCACAAGAGACGTTTATAAGGATAATCTACATCTCCGTAAAGAACAAAGCAATGTACGACACTTTTTCACGCGATATTACATATAAAATATTTTATATAAGAAAATTTCTAATTTAAAATTTGGTAGTTACATTGAATTTATATAAATTACAAATGTTTTACACTCATGCATATTACTAATTTAAGAAATTGATGTTTTCAAATTAATGGCCTTGTCTGGATGATTTGCTGGATACGCTTATGTAATATGACAAGTTATTGTGTGCTAATCACAGTTTTCAATTTTATTTTTTCTGAGATACTTGCAATTAATCTTTCTTGTAATTTAGATATTAATGAGAAAGTTGGCTAATATTAATTTAAAAGGTATTTCTTCTGAATATTTAACTTGTAAATTAATGAAAAGAGATTCAAAGAATGATTTTAATTTTTAAATATTTTTCTTCAAAGTACTTATCCCTACAAATACTTATTATTAGATTGATTTACCTAATTGTCCTGTTATTGAAATAATATTTTATCTATGAACACAATCGGGTTTTAATATAAACATTGCAATAGACATTACAAATTTAAAATGATAGAGGTCCAAATCGGAGAAGGCAGAATAATGTAGAATGCTAGGAAATATTAGCTTAACGTTTGGGTTGCGATGCAATCTTTTGAGTTAAATACACACTCATTCATTCAGATAATTTCTCTCAAGAATATGCACTGTTTCTTCGCCACTTCGCACTTCATGTTTTGGAACTTCAGTGCTTCACGGGATTTTCCAAAATATTCATCACAAATAAAAATTAAATTAGTATAACCACGTCGGCAACCACATATCGGGAAGGATTTTTTGTGTTGATGCACTAGAGAGAAGAATAGCTGCATGTCAAACAAAGAGAGGAGTTGATTCAGAGTACATACAACGGCCCCTCATAAAGGTGCGTGATTAGTTTCTGGTTAGATATCAACCAATGAAATTACGATGAGGTTGGGACACATCATAAGGAATAAAAGATTTGTCGATATGACAAAAGAAGACATCATAGCCTTTATCGATTGCCACTTGGTTCCAATGACCGATAAAGAACTTGAGATGACAAAGTTTGCAAGTGAGTAACAAAATGAAAAGGAAAAGGAGGAAAAAACTGAAAAGCTTGGCCTTACCCGGGAGAATCTGCAACAGTTGTGCAAAATGGCAAGAGCGATAACACTTAACACAAGACATGGACGACAATATGTTTCAAACTGTCGAGTTCAGCAATCGTGTTGACAGGGTTATATTCTTGTACAGAGGAACTTTTTAAAAATTACTTTTTTACATACATATTACATACATTATTTTTACATGCATATTTCACAAATGTATTTTATCTTAATTTTAATGTTAAATGATTAACAAATGAGAAATGCATAGAAAGCTGTATGAAAAATTTGCAAACAATGAATTATAAGAGACCTTTTGAAAACTTTTTATTAAAAATATTGCTGATTGTCTGCTTAAAATAAAACCAAACCTCCGTTTAAAATTTGGAGGCTTAGGAACAAATAAAAATCAATAAAATATTTATAAAATAAATGAGAAAAAATTTATCTTAATGTATGGAAATTACAAACTCAAATTTGTAAATTAATAGTAAGAACTAAAATGAAAAATTTTTACTTGAAGTACATTAAATATATGAATGCAATCCCAGCTTAAATTTTAAATATAAATGAATTTTAAGCAATTTTTTAGAAAGTTGGAAAACATTAATGATAAAGCATTTGGGAACTACGCTCAACTTACGCGTTAGAGAACTGGTTAAAATAAAACCAATACTCCGTAAAATAGAAAAAACTAATGCTGAGTTCAAAATAAAAAGAAATATTTATAAAATATATAAAAAAATAGATAGTTATATAGAATTTATATTGATAGTTATATAGAATTTATAAAATAAATTCTTGTTTTGTATTATGATTTTTATGCAATTAAATTATATTTTCTCAATGTATGCAATCAATAGATGTATTTCTCGAAATAATTCTCTTAAAATTCAAGTCATTGCCAATGAAATGTTGTATTGTTCACCTTTCTGAGAGTTTAGCAAATGTATGCTACTGTGCTTTTTTAAAATTGAAAAATACTTGAATAATACTTTAAATTGAAAAAATACTTGAATATTTTCAATAATTATATAGTTAATTGAAAAAATACTTGAATAATACTTTAAATAGAATTCTTGAGTTAAATTAACATGAAGATTAATGAAAAGACATATTAATGTAATGCCCAAATTTCTAATTTATTTCTACGAACACCAACTATCAATAGATAGATAAAAACCTTATCACTAGATTAACTCATCCAATAGTTTTGGTGTTGATTGCGCATTTTATTTATATGAGGAATTGTTGCGTAATCTTCATGGAAAATATTTGTCCGGTATACAGAATGTGCTAAAGAGAATACGGTCTTTAAATACGATCTTTGGCACTTATATAAGGAAATAGAGAAAACTGAATTTAAAGTTACATATTGGCTGCCTTGTTTCTGAGTTATTTGAATGTTGAGTTGTTATAGATACTTTAAATTTTGATATTTGTTACAGATTCTTTGTGCATTTCATTCAAATATTTTCTTTTCTTTCTTTCTTGTGATTCTTATATCAAACATGCCAAATGTTGTTTCGGAATAGCAAGCAATTATTAAGAAATGTATCCTACATTTTTAAGGTTATTGAAGAATGGAAAATAAAATAATAAAAAGGGAAAACATTATATTTTCTTGTATATTGTTAAGAAAAAATTTATTAAAAAGAATTATATTTTCTTGTATTCAAGTACTTTGTTATCTCACAATGTTGCACATCGAAATGAAGGTGGAGTCAATTGCATAAAATGTACAGCAATACGTGAAACAGAATTATTTTGTTTAATTTACGTTTAAGCCAAAGTATTATATCCCTGACATCGAGTTCTGATAGTTTCACTGCAAAAGTCAACAAAACCGATAAAAAATGTTTTGTTACACAATCATAGAAGCATGATATATTGATAACTAATATAAATTAAAACGTCATTGAGGATATTTGGGAATGCATCTTTACCAAAAGAAATATTTGTAAAATAAGACTTCAGCAGTTAAACGTTACTTGTTACATTTGGGATGGTATTTATTACTGGAGAAATATCCGGAGATAACTTCAGAGTAGTTTTCTCCATACTTGAGAATACATGTTATTTAAATCACGTAATTTATATAACATGTTTCAAAACACCCCATTAGCATTGGAATATCTCCGTTTTCCATATAATATTATTTAACATGTTTGAACTATCTAAATCATAGTTTTCTTGTAAAAGTTAAGTATGTTTATTGCATATCATAAAATATATAATTGAAGAATTTTATTTTCTTATTTCCTTGATGATTTTTGGAAGAATTAAAATTAAGAACTTTTTAAACCATTTTAGGAATACATCTCATTATCGCTTATCGAAGAAATATATAAAAAAATAGAATAGGAAATAAAGATAAATTGCTAAAGAACTGCAATCACTTATTAATTCATATATATTTTTAAAAAAAATTAATCTAGCTATGGTTTAAGCGCGCAGGAAACGAAAATATTGTATTGACAAGGTTTTCCTTTGGTATTTTTAGAATTAATATTAAAGTTATACTTTACTGCTGTGTCTTTAGAAAGAAGTTTATTGATTGAATAAAATAGTCATTGTAGTAAATTACGGCAGTATCTTATTTGTATTTTAGAACACAGCAAAGATATTAAAATAAGAAAAATTGCTTCATGCAATAGATTAATTCAAAAGATGAAACAGACAGACCGTAACTTATTTAAGAGGTTGCTACTTTAGTAGTTTGGAATAAAAGAATTCTTGCACAATTCATTGCTGAAAAAGAATTATTAATTTTAGTTAATTTATTATTAAACTCACACTTATAAAAATGATATCATATTGTTGGTCTCGTTGAGATTTATCCGATGGTATAGTTCACGAAGCACAGTGGTAAAAATAAACACCTTTTAAGATCCAAATGAAGAAGCAGTTAAAAGTCACGTCTGCTCTCTTCGGTCTCCACTCTCTCCACAAACACGTTAATAAGTGTGGAATTTTCTCCATATTAAAATTATGCAACTATAATATTTACACATTTTGGGGCATTTTATATTATGGTAAACCTGTGTGAAAAACTAGAAATTTTAAAGTGCAATAAATTATATACTTTCCAAATGTAAATTAAATTTATATTTACACACAGGTTAATATTTAGATAAGTATGTATACAATTTTATAAATTCTCTAGAGGTAGAGGGAAGATATTTTTTCAATAATATGCTTTTGATTTATTTACAATAAAAAAACATTTGGTTTCATGCTTGAAATTCAATACTGCATGGGCCAAATTATGACAAAAGTCTAACACAAATACATTAAAACCAAACGAGACACTTCACTAGAGATGTGGACAAGAATAATCTACGTAAAGAACAATGTAGTATATGACAAATCTTCCAGCCATGTTACAAATAAAATATTTTATATTAGAAAG